>JALIZH010013902.1:0-80348 GCA_030522465.1 Rhipicephalus appendiculatus | reverse complement strand
TACTTTATTTCTCTATTAAGCCAAAAGCTGAAATAAGCGCCATTGATAAATTTATTTCTTGAAGTATCTGTTACTACCAACGGTGCCTCTAAGAAGTTTGTTGGTCTGTTGGCACGTGCAGTAATCTAGTTTAACTAAAGCAGAGCAGTATAATCTAAAACAAAAAGATACATAATCACTTGCACATAAATTCGCCGTATGCGAGGAAAACATTACGCATTGTATTTATTTCTAAATAATTAATGGATTGTCATTAGAGCAACCGTCCTGCCATTGGAATCATTCTACCTTTCGCTTAAAGGGGTACTGACACAAAATTTCGCGGCCGAGACAGCCTGCGGGTTCGATTCCCGTGAACATGTGTATATCATCTGCAAAATATCAACAGCGAATATAGCTTGGAAGGAATTTAAATTAATTTTGAAGTTTGCATGAGCGATCGACTCCCTCGCGCTACTGACACCATCAGAGGTGACCCTCGGTGACCCCCCTACTTCCCTCACGTGACCACGCTGCAACAAGTTGTGATGAAGTCATAGCCGCCATTTTCTTTTGCCGCGTTTCTTCCAGCAGTCTATACTTCTCGGCGGCTGGTCGCGAGTCCGTGGCAGCAGCGCACGCGTTGAAAGTTTTGTGTTTGACGAGACTGCCGTCTCGTTTCCTATTCGAAAGGACTTCTTGATGCAGATCGTGTGGAAGTGCGTCACAGTCCTGTGTGCTGACGTGATAGAGACCTGCGCACGCTAGGTGGTGATAGTTGCACCCGGCGGCTTGTCGTTTTTTGAGCTCTCTCAAACCGAAACTGAAACTGGTCGGTAATGAGGAGCCTGTAATTAAATATCTGTCGTGCGCTGCAGCAAACGAGGTGCCGTGTTATGACTAACAGGCCCCCAGCAACACATTGCAGCTTAAAAACACGAGGCCAAAGTTTTTGTGTCAGTACCCTTTTAAGTGTAAACTTTTGTGCGCTACAAGTAAACAAAATCGACGAAGAAAATGGTACGGGACAACACAAGCGCTTTGTATTCGCGCTTGTGTTGTCCCGTACCATTTTCTTCGTCGATTTTGTTTACTTGTAGCGCACAAAAGTTTACACTATGTACAACGAACTGGCCCCTACACTCTCAGTACGGTCCTGGATAACAGCCTCGATATAGGCGGCATCCTTCGACGTACTGTTTATTATCACGGCTATGGACAGCCCGGCAAAGAGAAGTATACGTTACTCTCTTCAGGCGGCCTCGAACTTGAGGAGTGCCGGCTATAAACAATCGCTGATAAGCGGCCGAAGTCCGCATACGGCCCCGCAGGCCGATCCGCGAGCGGAGCGGCGGCGGGGAACACGGCGTTGAGGGCGAGGGCGCGGCGAAGCGTCGGAAACAACTGCACCACGCATGCGCTTGAACGAAAAAAAAAAAAAGAAAGAAAGAAGAATTGAGACGCGCTGGGCGCTCGCCCGGCGCGCGTGCGTGAAGGGATAAAAAAAAAGAAAAAAAAACAGACAGACGAGAACCGCGGAAGCCAGCGGAAGCTGAGAAGTTTCGTGTTCGCCGCGCGGCCGCTCCATCACGAGACGTGCAGGTGACAGAGCTGTGAGTTCGGTAACCTTCACAGGATCACCTGGTTGTCAACGTATACTTGGAAAGCGCTAAACTGCGTCGGTTGCGCGCTTTGCGCCTGCCGCTGGGTGATATGTTTTCGTCAGTGGACATGAAAGGTGTGTATCGAGGGCAACGTAACGCGCCGCAATGCGAGTGCGATGGGTTTTGCCGCGCCGGGAACAATGAGCCTGCCGCACCATACCAGGCTGGTTGGTGCGCGTACTGCGGGCACAGTCCAGCGCAACATGCTCGAATTGGTAAGTGGTGAGCCACAAGATGAGTGATCAGAAATGTCGAAAGGGTTAAACACCTTTTCACTAGAGCTTTATTAAAGAGAAAAGTTTGTGAACAATGTGTGCGGTCTTTGGGCGCACATTTCGTCGGATATTCATCGGAAACTTCATATGTAAGCTGATGACTGAACGTTTCTTAGCAGTATGAAGAGTGCCTAGTCTGCGAGCGTGCTGTGGTACAGCTGATCATGCGTATTCGAGAACAAGGTGCCAGTGACAAATACACGTAGGCAAGGGGAAAACGGTGGTTCAAACGGCCTCCAACCGAACCTGAGAAAGTGGGACGAAGGTCGTGAGACCTTCGGCTCCCCCTTATAAACGGTATACTGGCACTTAGGTATACTCGTTGCACGCAACGTGCGATAAATGCGGTCTTCAAATGTGCTTTTCAAACCTTTCAGAATCAGCGCTGTCAGATGACCTGCGCAGATTTCGCCTGAATTACGCGAGCTGTGCCCACGCACTACAAGCATAAATTGTTGATTAATGTATGCATGTCCATCAATGTGGCGCGAGCATCGACATGCGTTGCTTGGAATGCGCTTCCAAATGTTCACAACGCGTAGAGCTCGCGGCGAAATTGACCAAATTGTATACGCCAGTGATCTTGCAAAAAATACACACGCTTTACTGTAGCCACGCTGAAATGCCTCTGTAACGCTGGCATCGATTTGAAGCGCACAGAACGCGCCAGTCACGGTGCATAAGAGCGTGCAACACGCAGTAGAAATAAGCAATATTTCTCACCCCGTGCATTCAGTTACACATTCACCTATGCACGATACTTCGTATCCGCGCATTTTCGGCGAAGTAAACGTAATGCATGGAGCAGCGCTGAAGGTCACATTACACGGAGTAAGGTTCCTCCGTGGTCACATTATTTTCCTTCGGCAACGACGAGCGCAAGAACACAGTCACAACCGAAATGTAGCAGTTTTCATGACGCTCTGCCGGCTCCGCAACTTATGTATTCACCGAATGAAAATGGCAACACAACACGAAGGCTCAACAACAGCGAAAAAAAAAAAAAAGAAAAGCGAAGACCACCAAGACGTCAGAACGATTGGTAGATATATACCCCCCGTAAAATTTCGTAGCGGGCGTGGTGGCGCTGTGGTGTAGTGGTTACGGTGTCTGCTTCCAATGCGTACGTACCGGGTTCGAATCCGCGTGTGTGTATGCAAAGTGTGTTTATGTCACGTATGTGTATGAATGCATTACTAATTGTCTTCTAACATGCCATAATCATACTTGCTAAAAAAGTAGATCACAAAACCTAGAAATGGGTGAGTTATTACATTTTTTATTCCACAATCGCTTTTGGGCCGCCTAACCACAGGCCGCCCATAGACGGGAAACACCGACTCCCGCCAACGCATGATTGACATCACGCGTAAGTGTAGGCCGGACGTAGCCAGGAAAAATTTGACTTAAAATCCTGCCTATCTTGCGTCACGGCTATACAGGCGGCCCCGTAGAAATGGGCCGCTTGCTCTTGGCGCCGCATATGGAGCCGCCTAACGAACGGTCTAGCGGCGGCCAAAATTTGACCGGGTTTCCTGCTTGCATGCGTGGAATCTAGCCGGGATTTGAATGAGAGTGTACCCTGGCTTTTTTACCCTTTTAAGACTCCGACATTTTTATTGAAGCATGACAAACAGCTCGCCTGCACAAGTTCCACCAGCCTGCTTAATGAATATATTACTGATATTTAGTTTACAATATGAAAATTCAGCGCACTAAAATACGATGATGCTAGATGTCGAATAATCTTAGAATACCCGCACCGGCAACAGCGGATGATAAGCTCGGACCAAAAACCATGTTGTATCTCGCGCACGCAAATTGAACTTCTCGCCTTCTGTGCAAACAATTACAATGTGTTCGTGTTGCAAGTGTGAAGAACTGCACCTTGCAGAGATCCTCAGCCGGATCGCCAACGTTATGCAAGATAGGCTCGAACTGTGTTGTTGCGGTTGGACTGGCTAAGCCTACGCTTCTATACTGTCGCGTCTTTCAGCGCGCGTTCTTGACGTCGTGCTTGAATTTTTTTAAATAATCGGTGAAGCTTAACCTACACCACGGCGTTATGTTCTATAGTACATTTCTGTATTGGTCAGTGTTGATGATTGACAAGTGAGAGCTATATAGTGAACGAAAACTTGTACAAACTTATGCTACAGTTGTGCGCTGGTAAGTTGATTTGTCTCACACAACCAAGACATTGGCTTATGTCAGTTGTTTATCATTAATGACCGATTCGTATAGGAACAGCAAAAAGCAGCGAGGGAAGAGAGAAGCCCATCCAGACGTAAAAGCGATATTTCAGTCATTTTACGACCCAGTGACCCAGCTTGCGCACTGGTCTTACGGAATGACCTTACGCTCTGCGTCTTTGAAGCCGTTGTATTTGCGGGAGAGCCCGCGGTAATCATAAATAGAGTTCAACGACTTTGTTTACTGCGCTACCAGCGATTATAAACCTACCCAGACACACTTGTTTATTTTTGTAGTGCTTACACTTTACAAGACTCCCTCGGCAACACCGGAAAGCAGTTTATACGATGTATCTTGAATCTGATATCTTTCAGGGCGCGAGTTATAGGCGAGCACCGCCACTCGCAACAAACGACGCACCCGGCACCACACATAAATATAGAAGACGACAGCTTTAATTAGGAATGATGCGATGGGAAAACAGTGTGCTTCCTTTCACTGTAGAGGAGATACCAGAAACATAAAGTGAAGCGTAAAAAGGACTCGATGTTGGAGCTTCCTGTGGAGCGCAGAAAGCGACCCATGTTTACAATGCATGCTGAATGCGGCCAACGTACAATCCGAAAGGAGCTGCCTCGCCAATTAGCTAGTTCCTGGCGCGCAATGAAAGTAAATGCTGAACTTCGTACACACCCCGCAAGTTCGCAAGCAGCAGAGCATATCGCTAATTTGATGCCTGTTCCGTGCCGTGTGATTTTCGTTTGTTCAAGTGCAATCCTAGAAGCTAAAGTTAACTCTCTAATTACGCGTGAATTACAGCGCATTAGTTCAGGAGATGTGAATTGTTGTACAGACGCTACGGCACATGCATCAACAGGGTTTCAATTCTCACACTGATTGCATAAGCTAGCTTCATATTTTATGCTGCGTTAGTAATTCAAACATGTCCATTAAAGCCGCCAGTGCACACATTAGAACATTGTCAGTGCCGTTTGCTTCGGAGGCAGCTGAAAACACCTACGAGCCAAGCGCATCTATTAGCTTTCCTTCCTTACGCAGTGAAAAAATGATAAAAAAGAACAGATCCTGAAACTTCTGCTGTTGTGTCATCCTAGTGTGGTTAAAAAGGAAAGGGAGTGAGAAAGAGCATCTCAGCGTTCTCATCTTCCAAGACAAAGCAAACGAAAACGGCAAGTTTGACACGGACATTAGAAAGTTTCCTGGCCAAGGGGGCCGTTCCAGCTACTTCATCACACCGGGCCAGGCTGTGGGACACATTGCTTCGGCGGCAACGTTAGCAGTAGCCATTGTGTTGACCTCCCCGCCACTGCTCGATTCATCATCCGTGGAACCAACGTGGCGTCACGTTGCGGTCACCCCGGCCTGCAGCAGAGACAATGGTGCTGTCGACGACGAGATTTATTCGACTGTGGGGCGTTAAAGGACCGAAAGGATGGACGGCTGTTGGAAAGGAGGAAGAAGGAAAACAAGTCTATACAGGAAATCCAGGCTACGTCACAACAGTCAGGAACGACGCCATCGTGCTGCTCGCCTAAGCAAGGAGGACGCGTTCATTTGTCAGATGCCGGGTGCTTGGCTCTCGCGTCATGGTCTTATCACGTTCGCGCGTGCCCATCTGCGCGGCAGGAAACGTTGGCGGCGATTCCTATCTCGTTTCAATGCCGGTTACGTCGTTTTAGCCAAGACTAATAGTGAGAGGTCAGAAGGAGGACTGAGCAAGTGGCCCATACAGCAGATTCACTATGACAATCTGTCGTGCGTTTTGGGAAGTGAAGACAGGATGCAGCCTGCATGGCAGGAGGCAACGACTCTGTCTTATAGGACAACATGTCTCTGGGCGCGAGAATGTCTCACAGGTCTCCTGCCAGGGGAAATCAGACATAATCAAGGTTATCGTTACCACCACCTGCTAAATACACCATTTGTTGAAAAAAATTACACCATCTCCCGCTAAACGGAACCAAGTGTAGATGCGAAGCAGCGGGCGCTAACGCTTACACTGGCGGCGGCGTTGACGCTGGCGCTCATCGCAGCGTTGCGCAGGAGAGAAACCTGGGGAGGCGCAAAGCACGCAATGATGGACCGGTGTTTCCTACTGGAACATGCCAATCGCTGCTAATGGCCAATGAGAGACAGAAGACTCCGACTGGACACAGAGACCCGCAGTCCGCTTTTAGTTAACGCGCACGCTGCGAATTTTTATTGTTCAACAACGCACAGGAGAAATCTCCCACCGGAACCACCTTGGAGGTCAAGATCCAGTGCCATATATACGGGGTGGCCAGTGAACGGTTGTGCAGCGCGAGCAGACGGTTTTTTCAACCAAGAAACTCGCTAGCAGACGCTGCCTGCGTCGGCGTCGCGAGCCAAGAGAGGGGGGGGAGCGTAGGAGAGGAGAGGGACGCGCATGCGCAGTGGGAGTGTGGACGCCGCGGTGAGGGATGCCTAGAGTAGAGAGGGGGGTGCGTAGGAGGGGAGAGAGGAGGGGACGCGCATATGTAGTGAGGGTGTGGTCGCCGCGGGGAGGGATGCTTAGAGGAGAGAAAGGGGGAAGAGGAGGTTTTTTATTTTTATTTTTTTGAAAGGGTTTGCGCATGCGCAGTAAGGGTGGTCACGCCGCACACCACCACCACCACCACCGGATTGAACCCCCTCTAAGATGCTTCACCTCTAAAACAGGGTCAAGATGAGTGGACATGAAAATTCCTCCCGAAGCAGTAGAAACATAGATTTCTAGTGAACCTCGTTCGCTGGAGAATATTGTGCACGTCAACATGTCCGCAAAGTCTACATTAAGTTGTCAATTTTCGTAGCCTTCTTTTCTTAAAAAATTCTTTAAAAACTAAAGCAAGCACCAAAAGCATTACGCACTGCTGTTGCGGATTCTGGAGCATTATTTGTTTTTTTTTCAAGTGAGAAAAATACAACCTCTACTCTTGAGCTAAAATTATACAAACTAATATGTACCGTATTTAGTCGAGTTAGGCATGATTGTCCCGAAAAACAAACTTTTAAATGCGATAGCGTTCAAGAGTTTATTTCGCAGAAAATTTGGTGTCGGTGTCAGCGGCGGCGTCTTTGGTTCTGAGGGAAAAACCAGCTTTGTCCGTGCCGGAAAATTCAAGGTTGATGCAAATAAATAAGAAATCGAAAAACCGTCAGGTAACACGCATTGTGGGAATCGATGTAATGCGAAGCAGCCAGCAAGCAGCAGATCATGCTGTGCATAACGTGCATGCCATGACTTACATGTTAGGACCTGCCATTGATGTTCGCCATACAGTCACGTCACGCAATACCAATTGTGTATATCAAGCTAGCGAGAAGGCCGCGAGCACACCATGAGCGGGGCATGTAATACATGCCGTAAATGACACCCATGTCATGATTTTCATGCTACCACCTGTCATATATGTTCGTTATAACAGTCACGTCACGCAATACCAAACTTGGTGCATATCGTCAGCAAACAGGCCACGAGCGCACCATTAGCGTGCCATGCAAGTCATGCTGTTCATGACATGTCATGATTTTTATATTACCACTTGCCATTTATGTTCGTCATACAGTACCGTCGCGCAATACCAAATTTCGCTTATATCAAGCTAGCGAAACGGATGTGAGTGCGCCATGAGCGAGGCATGTAATACATGTTGTACACGACATGGATGTCATAATTTTTATTGTACCACCTGTCCTTTATGTTTGACGTGCACACACATCGCGCAATACCAAATTTGGTGTATATCCAGTCAGTGACCTGGCCGTGAGCATACCATGAGCGTGCCATGTAAGTCATGCTGTACATGGCATGCCATGATTTTCATATTACCACTTGTCATTTGTGTTCGTCATACACTAACGTCGCGCAATAACAAATGTGGTGTATATCAAGCTAGCGAAACAGCTGTGAGCGCACCATGAGCGTGGCATGTAAAGCATGTTGTGCATGACATGGACGTCATGATTTTCATATTACCACCTGTCATTTATGTTAGTCATTCAGAAATGTCTCTTCATTAAAATTTTGCTACGTACCATGTTACCGAGACGGCCGCTAGAGCACCCCGGCCATGGCATGTAATTCATGCTGTTCATGAGAAGTAATTCATGATTTTCATGATATGACCAGTCATTTATGTTCGTCATGCAGTCATTTTATGCCATACCAATTTTGGTAAAAATCCCACTAACGAAACGGCCAGGAGAGCACAAAGTCGTAGGCGACTAGATAGATAACTAGATACGCTCGAAGTCGCCTAAGTTCACTAAGAAATGCTTCGCATTTAAAATCTCCGGTTCGAGTTGGACCGGGGATTCGAACCTGCGACACCTTGCTCCGTAGCGCGATGCGTTCAGCCGCACTAGGGCCTACATGACCGGCCGTTTTAGGGTGATGTCAGCCTTTGACCCACTACATGCCGCCAACGCACCGCCGCCCGCCAAAACACAATGTTGCCAGACAGCGGCGCCGCGCTATCGTGCCATCTTGGTGCCCGCACTGCGTCTACGCCCGGTTCTGTTTAATCCTCGACAATACGGCGCCGAACGTAGCAGTAGCATATTAAACGCTGCCGGTGAAGCCTCAGAATGCCTGATTTCTGCGTACCGCTGTGCACTAACCACAACAGAAAGGGCTTGCGAATGTTCCGCTTCCAGCGAGCCCGGGCCGACGGCTACTCTGGCTCGCTCAAATAAATCGAGACGGCTGGGAGCCCACCAGTGCGTCTCGTAATTGCTCTGTGAGTACTGCGCATTTCGTTCACTGTTTTTTGCTGCAGGACATGTTATATGTGTTTCTAGGTGTTCGCGAATGCATAGATAACCGAACTTGTCGTTGCTGCGTTCACTCATTGCGAGTAGGCAGCCTACATACGGGACGCGTCCGCGCGTCCACACGGAGGCGCGCTCGCTGGTCGTGAGCTGTTGCCTCCCTTGCGTGAGCTCGCGTCAGCATCGCTCAGCGTTACGTCGCAGGAGCTCAGGGGAGCGGCGGTTGGGACCAAAATAGCGGCTCACAGAAAACTATGCTAGATTTGGTGGAAGCTGGCAACAGCGTGCCCCATTACCCGCTGGTTTTGGCTGAGTTTCTTGAAGGCACTTTTTGAAGATGTCTCCACCCTAAAACGGCCGGTAATCTATACTCCATCTCAGAAGTACCTTGCAGCACTATGGAAGCTGCAAGGCTTGTTGACGAAAGCTCCTCAAGACATGTTGATCCGCGTCCCGTCGTCTGCTCGTCGTCTCTTTGGCGTCGGCTCGCGTATTTTGTCGATAGCTGCTCCCCGCAGTTAATATAACAAGCAAAAAGCTCTTCGGGAACGCCACCTCGCCGTTTCTTTGATGATCAGAAGGCCAATTGTACACGGCGAGTTCGCTGGCGTTTGTGAGAGACGCGTTTTTTTTACAGCGTTCATATCGGCGCTTTCAACGGGTTCTTTTTTGACAGCACCAAATGCATTACGCTACTACTCTTGCTTCTTTCGGAAAATACAAGGTGTTTGACCTAAAACGCTCCGCACATTCAGTCAACGCACTTTCAGCGGCCATCATGTACCGTTCTTGAGTGGAACAGCGAATTATTGGCACAGAAAACAATGTACACATTCAGGGTGTTTCGCATCGTCAACGCATCACCGGAGCTAATGTTGTGGTGCCATCTGTTCAGTTGCCGTCAAACCACTTTTACCGCTCGGCACTGCCTTGGTAGTCCTAGCAGCATCATAACAAACGAGCGATCTAAATAATAGTGAAGAAACATACCTGATGCTTTGCCCACAGCGTTAGATGAGACTAAGCGATGACAGATTATTCCAATTATCTCTTGCTCTCCGGGCAGAAAGCCAGTAAGAAGCACGACTTCGGATGGAAGCTGGCGGCCTGGGGTGTATGGGGGCTACCATGTTGCTGTGCGTCATCGCGGTTAGGGTGGCTATTACGATTACCTGCCTGTAATATTTTCGAAAATGCGAAGTGCATTCATGAAGGGCCTAACGTAACATCTATCGCTATAACGCATCATGCAAGAAGCACAGTGAAAACCCTTGTACCTTGTTGACAATGAAACAATTACGCCCGGAACTATATTATGTGCGGCGCAAGGACACTGCCTGTGTACGCCTCCTAGCTTTGGCAGTGCTGCAAGGTATTTGTGTAGGCTCCCTAAGCCGCACGGCCACCACGCATACAACCGCTAGCGTGCTAACGGCGATCTATTTATATACACCATATAACATTGGTCATAGGCGCATCTCGGAAGTTCTGCAGCGGCTCTGCAGAAATCCCTCGAAGTTGTGCAAAGGGTGCACGGGCGCGCTTTTAAAGTAATGTGGAACAGTGTCGGAAGAGATGGCGCTTTGCGATAGGTAGCGAGACACCGTAATTTCTGAAGGAATACGTCTGCTATGAAATGTATTAATGCGGAGCCGGACCATCAGACTGAGAGAGAGAGAGAAAGGCTTTATTCGGTGATCCAGTGGACGACAATCCTAGCCCCGCGAGGGGAGGGTCATCGTGATGCGGCCACACATCACCTCGGCGTGACGTCCTCTACTCGGCGAGCAGTCCTCGCTACTCCCGCCTTCTGGCACCCGCGCCTGCCCCTGTGCTGGGGTGGTAGCGAGCACCTGGCGCTTTCGCTCGGGCGCTGCGTTTCGAGGGCAGCCGAGATCCACTGGACGGCCCGTGTCTGCTCTCCCCGTTGGTCGCTTCCCGCGGCGGCCGCAAGCCACGGCGGGATCGTCGTCACTGTTCTTGCCTCCCTCCGACTGTGTTCAGAATCCCACAAGATATGGGCCGCAGCAGCTCTTTCCGATCCACACACACGCGACACAAGTCACTTGCGTATACGTTAGAACAAACGTGCTTCATGAGCCCCGGCGTGGGTAACGACCCCGTCTGCAGTTGCCGGAACGTCAAATATAAGGACAGGAGGGGAGCTTTCGCCGCGGCGGTGGTCAGCGCGGTCACCGGCGAGACAAAGGCGGCGGCGAGCGTGCGGGCACGAGTGGCGCATCAGG
The DNA here is from genome assembly GCA_030522465.1 of Rhipicephalus appendiculatus. Lineage (NCBI taxonomy): Eukaryota > Metazoa > Arthropoda > Arachnida > Ixodida > Ixodidae > Rhipicephalus > Rhipicephalus appendiculatus. Next base: position 69,197 of record JALIZH010013902.1, on the reverse strand, counting down.
CCGAGGAGGTAGCCATCGCCCTGGCTCTCGCCGACCCCGGATGCACGACCGTGCTGAGTGATTCCAGGACCGCGGTGCGGAACTACGCCAGAGGCAGAGTATGTGTGGCAGCAGTGCGGGTGCTGCGCGCGGTGAACCTAGCGGACAGAACGGTGGCAATTAAGTGGTTCCCGGCCCACATGGCTAGGGAGGTGTCGCCTCGCGGCAGCGCGAACCACAACGAGACGGCCAACGAGGCGGCGCGAGGCTTCACATACCGCGCCGCCCAACCGGCCGACTCGACGGAGGAGTGGTGGTGCGAAGACAAAGACAGGATGACAGAATACAGTGAAGTACTGAAATGAGACTGAAGCAACTAGAAGAATAAAGAGGGGATTGAGCACATTTGGCACTCTCAAATTAAGAATGGTAGTTTACCACTATCACTCACGAGGAAAGTGTATAACAGCTGCATCTTACCAGTACTTACATACGGAGCAGAAACCTGGAGGCTCACAAAGAGGGTTAAGGCAAATGATAGGTGTAACCTGAAGACAGAAGCGAGCAAAGTAGGTCAGGAAACAAAATGGCGTTAAGGAAATATTAGTGAACCCTAAGAAAAAAATTGGGGGGACCCTTAAGCTTCGCCTTTAAGAGTTGAACGCGATAGCGATATCTCGTCCCTTGTGCGTACTTCAATCACTTAGTGCATACTATGTAATGCGTAGTATGCTTTACACCACGATAAATTATGCGTGGCAAATGGGGGGAAATGTTTTCGAACTTGCTATGCACCCACTACGTCGTGTTAAGGGAATACGCGCAGTAAGGTGTGTGCCGTTTGTAATGGGTGGCTGGCTGTAAACTATGAAATCGTTATGATAGTCACATATTCTGACGCCCGATGGCAATGTACGCTTGTACCAGGCAATATTCCTGGGATATTACATGTTATATTGCGACGCCTATATAAAGGACGCTTGCGTTTGCGAAGCATGGAAGTTGTTTTCACTGCATTTCCAAGCAGAGGAAGTTATTTTCACAGTATTTCCAAGCAGAGGCATGGCTGTGTGGGAGAACACCTGCTTGCCACGCAGACGACCCGGGTTCGATCCTCACTCGGACCCACTTTCTCGATTTTTCGGTCACGGACAAGATGATGATTTTTCGCTGACAACCAATGACGCCGACGCCGACACCGACGCCAACACCGGAATCTCTGCGAAACGAGCTCTTTAACGCTATCGCGTTAAAAGAAATGGGCATAGGTAAGCGATGTAACTCGTAGGCAACATAACGGCTGGTCATCATGAGTAACTTACTGGATTCGAAGAGAATGCAAACGCGCGAGTGGGAGACACAACGCTAGGTGGGCAGACGAGATTAAGAAGTTTGCGCGTATAACGTGGCAGCAGCAAGCAGAGGACTGGATTGATTAGAGGAACATCAGGACTGGATTGATTAGAGGAACATGAGAGAGACCTGTGCCCTGCAGTGGGCGTAGTCAGGCTGATAATGATGTTGATGATGATGATGCCCCGCGATGCGGCGGTGTGGCCGTGTTTCGTGGCTCCGCATGCGTGGATATTGCAACCGGAAAGCGTCGACACTTCGGCTTTCCTTGCGGCACAGTTTAGGTTTCTACGGAGAAGCGAAGCCCGGTTAGCGATTGGAAAGGCGATACGAACACGGTTTGATTACGCTGTCGCATTTTTCTCATGAAAGCGAAACTTAAGCGTCCTCCAAGTTTTTTTTTTGAGAAACTGTGTAACTACAACATAGTTGGTCACAATAGATATAAATTCGCGGAAAAATGGGCAGCAAAACAATGAATAAAGAAAGAGAGAGAGTTGTATGTATTATCTTGTATGTGGAATGCAACAGTAAGACTTGAAAGGTTTCTATCGCATGTTTTGTTAGTACAGGTGTTCTCGGCATCTATTTGCCAAATGCGTATACAGCGCTCAGTAGAGTAGGTTCATTTCTCACATTTCAAGACTACTTAATGAGAAAAGTAGCAGCGTCGCGATTGTGACGAGCACGTGAGTTTCCTTTATTACAGATCTCATTAACTAAAAGATAGCGCAAACAAAGAAACAAGCAAAAAATTGAAGGACGCTTTGTACATACCAAAGTGTGTTCGGTGAAAGCGTGTGGCCATTCCACTGACTATGCCACCTTTTTTTTCTTTTACACTCCCACTGGGATAACACACAAACAGAATGTGTGCGCGTTTTCTTTTTTTAACTTTTTTACCGCGAATCGCAGCGAGACGCGAGACTAGTCTTCCTCCGTTCGCATGCGTTAGTATTTTCTCGCGCATTGCGCATCGCGCATCGCGCGAACGCCATCCGCGTTCCAGTGCTTAAATTGACGGACCCTTTGTAAATTCGAAAGTGTATTCCGTGGACGCATGTGTCCATTGAGACGGCGTCGGTCAGAATGATTGCAAGGGCTGGGCACAGCGACGCGACGCAAGCAAAGCGCGAGCGCTGTAGAGTCCGACGCGACCGCCGTCCGTCTGCGCACCCAGGCGGCCACCTTATTCCGTGCCAGAGCTCGGATGGACAGACGGACGGACAGACGGACGGACAGATGGATGGACAGACGGACGGACGGTGGGACAGACGGACGGACGGTGGGACAGACGGACGGACGGACAGACGGACGGACGAACAAACGGATGGTTGGACAAACGGACGGACAGACGGATGAACGGACGGACAAACGGACGGACGGACGGACGTGAGCATGAGACATTAAAGGGTTTCGCCTTAAAATTACAAAATCTCCCGCTAAAGGGAACCATGTGTAGATGCGAAGCAGAGGGTGCTAACGCTTACACTGGTGGAGGCGTTGACGCTGGCGCTCATCGCGGCGTTGCGCAGGAAAGAAATCTAGGGAGGCGCAATCACGGAGTGATGGACTGGTCTTTCCTACTGGAACATGGCAATTGCTGCTAATGGGCAATGAGAGGCAGAAGACCCGTACTAGACACAGAGACCCGCAGTCCGCTTTTAGTTAACGCGCACGCTGCGAATTTTTATCGTTCGACAACGCACAGGAGAAACCTCCCACCGGCACTACCTTGCAGGTCAAGATCAAGTGCCTATATATACGGGGTAGCCAGTGAACGGTTGTGCAGCGTGAGTAGTCGGTTTTTTCAATCAAGAAACTCGCTAGCAGACGCAGCCTGCGTCGGCGCTTGCGAGGCAAGAGAGGGAGAGCGTAGGAGAGGAGGGGGGAGGGGACGCGCATGCGCATTGGGGGTGTGTAAACGCTGCGGGAGGGATGCCTAGAGGAGAGAGAGGGGGAGCGTAGGAGAAGAGGTGCGTGGGGAGGGTTGCGCATGCACAGTAAGGGTGGTCAGGACGCACACCACCACCACCACCACCGGATGGACGGACGGACGGACGGACGGACGGACGGACACCGGACGGACGTGAGCATGAGACTGTAAAGGCTTTCGCCTTAATAAAGACCGCAAGTTTCAGAGCCATGTTGGTGCACCTGCCCACGTGAGAGAGCAAAAACTCGGTCGTATTTCATACAGATTCGGCAAGCTATCATCCTGCGACGGAGGCAATACAAATTGGCAAGATATTTTTTCAGAACGCGCGAAGTCGTGTATACCTAAGCAATTTACAGGAATTCCATACTATGTATAAACGGCCGTATTCTAGCCTCTCTTTTTTAATGTTCGAGGGCGTCGTCCGTGGTGCTCAGGGAGTTCTCAAAAATACCTAAAAATTCAATTAGCAGTTAAATAAATAGTCTTGGCAGTGCAAATCGCGAGTAGGAGCACTCTAGAGTACAGGAAGAACTACTGAAAAGTGTTAAGAGGAAAATAAAAATAGAGTAAACAGGAATACTAGAATACCATCAAAGAAACTGAAAATAAGCACACCTGACTAAAGCTAGGAAGATAATTGCAAAAATAGGCTAAATTGGAGCTCTTCAACAATGTCACGGACAAACGATGAGCGGTGCATTCTCAACCGTATTAAAACTCCAGAGTCTGGGAAGAGATTTGTTTTCGTGAAGTATAATAAAATTCCTGAAGAAGCCTTGTACGGGCCGGGCCTGTCTTAGACTTTGGAAAGCTTTGCTTTTGGTATTGCGCCAGGGAGCCATTATTCTTTTTCGGGAATAGCTTCCGCATTAGCGTTCTTTCACGTTTTTTTCTCCTTTGCTGCATCGAGTTTTATTCTCCTTTCTCCTGGGCCACCCAGCCAGCCCGCGAGGCGGCGAAGAGGCAAGACCTCGACGTCCCCACGTGGGAGGCCTAGGCCACGCCGCTCAAATTACTGGTCCCAAATAAAGTTTATTACTCCTCCTCCTGTTACTATGAGTAAGTGACGTTGTTTCTCCAGTCTCATTTGACAGTGACTCTCCCATAAAGTAAACGTAGTTACACTACGGGAGCTTATCAAAACTGAAGTTCGGGCAAATTCGTTTGGCTTCACCATAAATAACGGCGCAAAACAGATTAGGTCCGGGCAAGTCGGTGAACAGCCAGGCACTGAACGTCATCAGCAGTTATGATTTCTTCTCACATCACTTTTAGATGCGAAGCAACTTTTGCTCGGGGCTGTGTCCGTCCCTTGGCGACCGTCCGCTCTCCAATGCGCTTGCGCCAACTCTCCCCCCATTCCTCGTGTGAGCGCGAGGAGGAGGGAGGACCTTCTCCTCGCGCTGACGCGAGGAGGTTGGAGAAGGTGGCCGTGAGCGCTGCCTCCGCTTCGTTTCTCCTCTCCCGTTTCTCTCTCTCCGGCGCAGCTGTGCGCTCGTATATAATGCGGCGCGCGCTCGCACCGTTGCACTCTCCTTCGCAACGGCGCTATGGATGTCAACGTTGGCGCCAGTTGTAGCGGCATCGGTAACGCAAGCTGACAGCAGCGCAAGCAGCACCGCTGATACACAACTCCACACACAAATCAAACATACACGGAAACATACAAATGGAAACACAAGTGAACACCAGCGCTGCTTCGCATCCCCACATGGTTCCCTTTAGTGGGAGATGGTGTAATTTTTTTGCACTGTTTCGGAGATGAGTCAGCTTCCAGAGCAGCCATCGGTCAACCCAATGTTCTTGTTGATCAAAGTTAGCTTTCTGGGTGGGGGGCCAACCAAATTTTGAAATTTTGTGGTTGGCCTAAGTTAACATTTCAGAATGGACCAGGTGGTTTTTAATGTTTGTCAACTGAACTGAATTTTCGAATTAGGCAAAGCAATCTTTTCGTGTGTGGGCGAGGTTGGTTTTCAATTTGCATTGAAATTATGATGTCATAAGTTGGTAATGTGTTTTTCTTACCAATGAGTATCAGCGCCGGATTAACACAGAACTGATTCCATGTTTTAATGGGGCATATAATTATTTCGTATTATTAATAACGCTGTAAATACATGAGGCTGTAGATTGATTTGTTAATGATAGTACTGCGTAAACAACAATCTAAAACCATGTCTTGACAAAAGCAATGTGCTACAGATGAGAGAGCCGCGCTTCTTTGGTCCTTTTTTTTTTGTGCTTCACCCGCTATAAGGCATACATGCATCACTAACCTGCCTATATGTACTGTTCTAAGAAAAAGGATCGCTTCTTTTATTTTAAGCTAAGTTTATTCAAAGAAGCAGCAAAGCTACCACAAGTATGCTAATGGATACTATTTGCTTTCCGAAGACCTCGCCAAGCGTGTTCCTTTCTTATTGAAATATTTCTGAAATTTTCAAGCTTGCTTAATAAAATGAAAACTCAAGGTAGCTGTTTTTCAGCCTCAGGTTGCAGTAACGCTTAATTATATTACGCAAACATCACCGAAAAGCGCTTTGAAACTTTCATTTAAATATAAAGTTTAAAAAGAATTTTTTCGGAACCTTTGTATAAAACTTACTGAACGCATTTAAAGCCTTAAATCAACCACTTTAGTCCTTCTACACTTAGCGCTCCCAATCCTCTAGTAAGGATAGATTTCTTCAAAGGACACTAAATGCTAGAATTCTTCTTCTTTGTGCTAAGATTGGTGTTAGGAAACAAGAATTCACGAGATAATTTTCAAACGCGTCTACTGTGCACGCGTATAAGAGAGAAATGGGACGGAAAGAGTTCACGGCCGTGACAGGGCCACGGCCATTATCAATGACATTATCAATGCAGCTAGTTAGTGTATATACCGTCTGGAAAACACGCGATAAGTGAGCGTCTGCGACATTTTGCTTCAGTGTTCCTAGACGTGCTTGTAGCAGCGTTTTTACAATATTTTACAATATTCTTTCTTGCATATTTTCACATTTCATTTACGCTCACCTGTATTGCATCTTCAAGCTCATTAGCGCTGCTTCCCACATTTTTACACTTTACACCTTCGCATCTCATGCGCATTATTCGCACGGCTAATTGACTATGGGCCCGTTTCGGTCATAGTATGTACTTTTGTAACTTCACAATTTCAAGAACACTTTTCTGAATGTGATATGGACTTGCTTCTCCTGGCCGTTCGGAAGGTCGCGCTATTTCAAAGAAAACGTGAGAGATGTTTCCATTCTTTGCAATACAACCTTCGCTTTGTAGCCGGCTTTCATTGCTTCTATTCAAGGCGTGTGGAGGAACGTCTCTTATCGTACGTACAAAGAGTACCATCTCTCATCGTTTTGAAGAACAGTCGTCCTGAAAATGTAAACTGCATGACATTCTGCCGCTAGTCAAAAACACACACGAGAGAGACACGAACACGACGAGTTCGTGTCTCTCTTGTGCGTGGGATTTTAATAGCTGCAGAATTTCACACAGTAAGCAATACCAACTAGGCCAAAAAGAAATTCTCCTGAAGTTTTATAACCGGAACATCCTATCGTGTTGCAACAATCGCGACGTGAAATTTCTTCCGACGCATAACCTGCTCGCTCTGCTGAAATAAAAAAAACAAGGTTTTCTTTTTGCTCGGACTCATTCAGCAGGTCTATTCAGTTCTGTTGTAAATTTTTTCCCTAAAACGTTTTTTTTTACTTTTCTACTGATGTTTCAGCTCATTTTTATACCATTTTTATCTTAAGTTATTAATGTAATCTTCTCTTGCGACACAACTGCTCGGGCGTGCAGAAACGCTCAGCGCAGGGTGATTACAGCGCTATATAACTTTCCCTTCTCAGAAAGGGACCTTCTTTTTGTCTGTTGCAAGGGCCACGGAATTCGAGCAATAAATTATTAGAGTAGTGCACTTGTCTCAGCGATACAAGGGACATCGTGAGGCTCAAGAAGAAACAAATAAAAAACTCAAACAAAAAGACAATGCCCAAAAATATACCCGGCAAAAGAGTTTATGATTGCCGCTGAGTTAAAAGTTGCTACTTATGAGCACCTAAGAGTCGGGAAAAAAAAGAAGGAACGAAAAGTTTCTTCAGATGCAGTTCGCTTCAGCAATTCTGCTTATTCACTGAATTCTCTTCCGCCATCCGTTACATACTGCATTAGCGTAAAGCATCGACCACCTTCTCCTTCTCAACTACTCCCGCCTGTTTTCCACGACACGCCTTGCTGCGATAGACTGCTCCTAAATCGGGGAAGGAAAACGCAGACGCAGGGAATTCTATTAAAACGCTCCGGTGGTTTTCTTATCGTGATTGTTAACGAACTCAGCCAGTTTTATATAGCCGAGGCCCATCGTGTTGCTTGCTTCACAACGTCTGGCTCCTTCAGACTAAATAAATGGCGGCGGCGCAGGTTATTGCGGCGCTTTTGTTTGACATCGGCACAGTGCATGTCAACACAACCCTGTCGCAACAATGGCACCGCCATGAAATTCACGACCCCTGGTGGCTATTAAAATTCTCTGTTACGTCACTATTTTCGGTGCACAGAAGCCACAGTACAGGCGAATGGCGCATAGCATTTATTCGCTTCTAATATTGCTAGCTATAAGATGTAGTTTTTATTGCAATATAGAGACTCCTTAGATAAAAAAATGCCCCCCACCTCCCCGAAGGGAATCGTGAGGAAATGCGAATGCATTTCGCGCGCGCTTCACTCCATTTATATATACGTGCGAGCGAGCGGACGGGAGAGTGGGGCGCAGGGAGGAGATAGAGCGAACGGCGAGAGAAGGAGTGGTGAAGCACTGCACCTACCCTCTGCTACACTCTCTCCACACACACGGGAGCTCCGCCGAGCTTCCGCGATGCGAGCGCCCTCACACACCAGAGCGCGCTCCTCCTCTCCACTCACTCTCCGCTACTCCGCCCGCACCACCTGCTTCGGTTGCTAGAGGTGAGGATAAGCGCGCGCGCCCGCAGCTGTTACTATGGGAGAGGGAGTGAGAGCGGAGAGATAACACCTGCCGGCGCGCACACCTCCTGAACCTGTCGTCCTCCTCCTCCTCCGCGGACAACGCCGGACAACGCCGGATGCCTGACATAGCTCCCGACTAAGAAATGCATTCGCATTTAAAAGCAGTTCAATACGAGTTTTTTTTTTTCACAAGAACTGGGTCAGGAGATATTCTTGATGTGCACGGCGCTGTGGCGCTGTACGAGACCGTGTCACTATTATGCATCTGGTCTGTTAAAAAAAAAAGAAAACATGGCGATGAAATACGCTGAAAATGTTTAAAGGCGATTCAGCGGTACATATTCTGCAGCGTATGATAATGCGAGTGTTTGTTCGAAACTACCACTGGCACGTTCTTTCATTCACGGTTGTGGCTGACTGTTTAAGAACATGGTTTTAAAGTTTTTCATTGACCATGCTTCATGTGGACGCTTACCACTCGCTGATGTGAGCAGCCTGAACAAACATAGCGACATATAAATTAAGACGAAAAAAAAAAAGAAAAGAAGACAGCTGTGTTTACAATCTGTAAACTGGTATTGCATTCATTTCAACATTCGACTTCCATGTACAAAACAATGCAAGCGTCGTGGTGTACAACGGCAGCTTGGTTTCCCAGGACGCAACATGAACGGTTTCTCTAATATTTTCCACGGGGACACTTTCTCGAAAGGACCTGGCAAATATACCGGCTGATCCCAAGCATTGTGGGAATGAATGTTATGAGAAGCAGGCAAGTTCGTCTATGCCGAATTTCTTGCTTTGAGCCAAGCGTTAACCAGGTGGATCCGACGTCTTTAAGTAAATTGAGCAGTTGTGCGCCTATCGTGAGCCTACCAGGCACGTCGAGTATACTGGCTTCTAAAGTCGGCACTCACGTTAGAGCAGAAACGCCAGTTTTATCGCCACGAAGTGCACGCTACGGTGCGATGATGTGCATATTGCCGCGCGTATGTGCCAGTGGCGACGACAACGAAGCAGCGCGAATGGTCTTGGCCGAGCGGAGGGACGAAGAAGACGCTGCAGTGTTTTCAGTCACTGATAAAACGTATTTGTTTCTGATCCTCCGTGTGCTCGTCAATCCCACGTCGTTAAAATGTCTATAGTCAAGCGCAACGATTGACTATATGTAGTTTCCACAGTCAGAGACGCACGTATGCAATGTTTATCACAGTGATGGAAAAATCTTATAGTCAACTCTGCAACCGCAGTTGCCATCGTCCTGACATTGCGGTTGTACAGGGTACGTTTCCGAAGCAGTTTGAAGCACTGGCGTGGCTCTGTGGTAGAATGCTTGACAGCCATGCAAAATGCCCTGGTTCTATCCAAGCTCTAGTCATGAATTTTTGTTGTTTGCTTCCATCGGGATATTTTCACCGATCGACAAAGACGGCTCGGTCTCCCTTATGCGACATGGGCTCCCTCGTGCTGTCGCGTTAGGATTTTCAAAGTCTGGGTAAGGTATAAAGTGTGAGTCACCTGTTGTGCATACTACGGGCAGGTGCATGCCTTTATGTGCCGCGCGTGATGGGTGGAAATGATTTTACGGCGTACGCGACAGGAAACTGAGGCTTATTAATTTCATGACCTGCCAATCTCATGACCTGCGACCAAGAGAGCGCCAAGGCGTAGGTGGCTAAATAGATAGACAGATAGAAACCGACTAAGTCTATTTGGTTCGCTAAGAAATTCCCTGCACCTAAAAACGTGTTAAAGCAACGAATGAAAGGTGGCCGGAATGCCGTGCTAATAATTTACATAAATGAACAGAATAACATGCACGCATCAATACCCGTGGGTCGCCTAAATCCGCAAAGCGGCCGATACTACGTGAAGACTGAAGAAGATTGATTAAACAAAAATATAGGGGAAGTTTTGAGGCGTGCAAATGTATACACACTGGTACAAACCAAGGCTTGGAGCAGCGTAGCTTGTTAATAAATGTTTACCCCACTCGCCATACATTATAAGTACTGCAACGACGCGTGAGAGTCACTTGCCATCGGCACTGCGTCCTCTTGTTATTCTTGCTCAGATGGAGATAGAACAGAACCAAGATGGGAAAAAAAATATATAGATAAACGGAAAGCTGCGGGCGTGGTCGTTCTAGTCGTTTTATTACTAATGCAAATCCTACACTCACTAATTCGTTAAGGAATGCATCCAGAACACGCCTTCTGCTTGACTGCGCAAAGAGTGGTAGGGAGGAATCTTCGCTCAGCGTCTCGTCTTCCTTTTCCGACTCTGGCAAACTCTGGCAGACGCAGCAGCAGCAAGGAGAGCAGCACCAAGCCTGCTACTCGTTCTCCGGTTGCTGTCGCATTGGCGCGTGTTGATTCGGCGGCTGGTAATTAAGCGTCCGCGTGAACGACGTACACCGCATATGTGCGGCCGTGATTAGTTCTTGTCTCGAAACTCCCTCCTGGATTACTCATTACAGGAATATTTTTTCCCCGCAGTGGTTAGCGCTAACTTCGAGTTTGAGTTTCGTCCTGTAAGGTCAGTTGAATACCTTCAACTGCTATGTAGATAAACTGCCTCTTGGTCTAGTCGAACAATACGGCGACAAATGACAAACGAAATCTGGTAAATTGCCAGCCTTCAAAACTCCACGTAAATACCGCGATAGTTGCGAAAAATCGCGTCCCTGCCCCCCACCCCCCCCACCCCTTCTTTTTTCCGCCTCCCAACTAAGCGAACGAAAAAACCGGCAGATCCCACGCACTGTGGGAATCGATGTAATGCGAAGCAGCCAAATCATGCTTTACAAAATTTGCATGTCATGTTTTACGTGTTAGGACCTGTCATTTATGTTCGTCATACAGTCACGTCAAGCAATACCAAATTTGGTGTATATCAAGCTAACGAAACGGCCGCGAGCGCGCCATGAGCGTTGCATGCAAGTCATGTCGCACATGACAAGTCATGATTTCTATATTACCACTGATGATTTATGTTCGTCATACAATCACGTCACTCAATACCAAATTTGGTGTATGTCAAGCTAACGAAACGGCCGTGAGCGCGCCATGAGCGTGGCATGCAAGTCATGTCGCACATCACAAGTCATGATTTTCATATTACCACTGGTCATTTTTGTTCGTCATACAGTCACGTCACTCAATACCAAATTTGGTGTATATCAGGCTAACGAAATGGCCGCGAGCGCGCCATAAGCGTGGCATGCAAGTCATGTCGCACATGACAAGTCATGATTTCCATATTACCACTGGTCATTTATGTTCATCATACAGTCACGTCACTGAATACCAATTTTGGTGTATATCAAGCTAACGAAACGGCCGCGAGCGCGCCATGAGCGTGGCATGCAAGTCATGTCGCACATAACAAGTCATGATTTCCATATTACCACTTGTCATTTATGTTCATACAGTCACGTCACTCTATCCCAAATTTGGTGTATATCAAGCTAACCAAACGGCCGGGAGCGCGCCATGAGCGTGGCGGGTAAATCATGCTTTCATGACAAGCTAGTCATGATTTTCATGATATGACCAGCCATTTATGTTCGTAATACGGTCGTGTTATGCCATACCAAATTTGGTATAAATCCCATTAACGATACGGCCAGGAGAGCACAAAGTCGTAGGCGGCTAGATAGCTAGATAGATAGATAGCTAGATAGATAGATACGCTCAAAGTCGCCGAAGTTCGCTAAGAAATGCTTCGCATTTAAAATTACACCATCTCCCACTACAGGGAACCGTGTGTAGATGCGAAGAAGCGGGCGCTAACGCTTACAGTGGCGGCGGCGTGGACGCTGGCGCTCATCGCAGCGTTGCGCAGGAGAGAAAACTGGGGAGGCGCAAAGCAGGCAGTGATGGAGCGGTGTTTCCTATTGGAACATGCCAATCGCTGCTAATGGGCAATGAGAGACAGAAGACTCCGACTGGACACAGAGACCCACAGTCCGCTTTTAGTTGACGCGCACGCTGCGAATTTTTATTGTTCAACAACGCACAGAAGAAATCTCCCACCGGCACCACCTTGCAGGTCAAGATCCAGTGCCATTTATACGGGGTGGCCAGTGAACGGCTGTGCAGCGTGATCAGTCGGTTTTAAAGACGATAGTATTTCTTGGGATACTTCAACGTAGAAATTTTGGTCTTTCTGTCTGTCTGTCTGTCCCTCGATTCAGCCACCCGGCCAAAGTTTAACTACTTGCTGAACGCCCAGCCATCTTGAACTGGTGTTTGCGTTCTTACTTGTGAATATTTTCGATTAAAAAGCAAATATTACGCAATCTGAGGCGCAACATCAATACATAAGTATCAGGTCATGTGTTCCTTTATTATAAAATACATAGATACGTAATTCTGTGAGACCCTAGTGGTTGTTAGGCTGTGCCGAAAATGCGACGTTGTGCAGGAACTGCGACGCTATGCACGAAAAAGCCTTCTGCCGACGATATGGTGCTGCCGCTGGCAGTGGCCGTGGGTTCCATATCTCACGCAGCGCCTCCTCTATTTTATCAATGCCAGCCAGCTGCGGCCGATTCAACATGGAGTAGGTGCTGTCTCAGGCAAGGCAAAACATAGTAGTACGGCCGGCACAAGACTATCGTCTTTCGACGACATTTGCAGCGAAGCACGCAGATGCGCGGCCAATTTTTTTTCAGCCAAGAAACTCGCTAGCAGACGCTGCCTGCGTCGGCGTCACGAGGCGAGAGAGAGGGGGGGGGACGTAGGAGACGAGAGAGAGGGGGGGACGTGCATGCGCAGTGGGAGTGTGGACGCCGCGGGCAGGGACGTCTAAAGGAGAGAGGGGGGGAGCGTAGGAGAGGAGATAGAGGGGGACGCGCATGCGCAGTGGGAGTGTGGACGCCGCGGGCATGGCTGCCTAGAGGAGAGAGGGGGGGAGCATAGGAGCGGAGAGAGGAGGGGAGGCGCATGCGCAGTGAGGGTGTGGTTACCGCGGGGAGGGATGCCTAGAGGAGAGAGAGGGGGGAGAGGAGGTTTTTTATTTTTATTCATTTGAAAGGGTTTGAGCATGCGTAGTAACGGTGGTCACGCCGCACACCACCACCGGATTAAGCTTCGCCATAAGATGCTTCACATCTAAAACAAACGTACACGCCACTTCACGCTCGTCTGTCATACCTCGGGGCGGCTGCCATCTCGTCTGCGTCATAAGTCGGCGGCGATCGTAGGCGTTAAGAGACTAGCGTCGTATTGTTCCTAAGCATCGCTTTTCTCTGCAGTTATCGCTGGCGTACATAACAGCGTCTGGTCATCGGCTGCCGCTGCCTATTTCTCTCATCCAACGATCGACTGCTGTGTGTTTGTGTGTGTGTTGTTCTATGCACTACTTCACCTTTTTTCGGCTTCCAGCGTGGGTATGAGCCTTAAACGAGTATTTGCTTCTTTGATAGGTGTCATCGTAGTGTTTAATGGGCCTTTTCTGAACAGCACCTCCAGTGGAGATCGCTGAAGCCGAAACTGGTGGCTCTTGGTCTCGGAGGCCTGCACTCCTACACTAAAACAACGGATCAACACTATATACAATATTTACAGCCTGCACTTGTGCCTTTCTTTTCTGGGAAACAGTTACACGTTTGTGAGACCCAATGTCACTTGGTCCGCACCTGTCGTCGCGTTTTGGCCACCAAAAATCATCGGGGTGTGGCTGTCCGAGGCCGGCGTGCATGCGGAGACTACCTACCCGGAAGATGCCCATTTTCGAAAGTCAAACACCCCTTTCAGTCCGGTACACACTGTGTTCTATTAAGGCGAAAGGCTTTAATGTCTCATGCTCACGTCCGTCCGGTGTCCGTCCGTCAGGTGTCCGTCCACACCCCCCACTGCGCATGCGCAAACCCATTAAAAAAAATTAAAATAAAAATCACAGCATATCCGCGGAGTGAATGATGATGAGTGGGCGAAGCTCCGGAGGTACATCATCAAAGACGTGATGGTGGTTGGTTGCATGTGGTCAAACGATATGCATGTGAGACCATATCGCGATGCCATGTGTTGTATGGCATCGCGATCGTCATCGCCATCAGCGTCATCGTTATGACGCATAGTGGGTACATTCCATGTGGTGTGCCGTGATTGCAGCGTCATCGTCATCACACAGGGAGATACTGCTGGTTACGCAGGTGGCTACTACGTAATACAAACTACAAGGGACGCACGACCCACGGCAAAGACGTGATGGTGGTTGGTTGCATGTGGTCAAACGATGTGCATGTGAGACCATATCGCGATGCCATGTGTTGTATGGCATCGCGATCGTCATCGTCATCACGCAGGTGGCTGCTACGTACTACAAACTACAAGGGACGCACGACCCACGGCATTAGGAGCTTCGCCCCTAAAAACCTCCTCTCCACCTCTCTCTCCTCTAGGCAACCCTCCCCGCGGAGGCCACACCCTCACTGCGCATGCGCGTCTCCCCTCTGTCTCCTCTCCTACGCTCCCCCCCTCTCTCGCCTCGTGACGCCGACGCAGGCAGCGTCTGCTAGCGAGTTTCTTGGTTGAAAAAACCGACTGCTAGCGCTGCACAACCATTCACTGGCCACCCCGTATATATCGCACTGGATCTTGACCTGCAAGGTGGTGCCGGTGGGAGATTTCTCCTGTGCGTTGTTGAACAATAAACATTCGCAGCGTGCGCGTTAACTAAAAGCGGACTGCGGGTCTCTGTGTCCAGTTCGAGTGTTCTGTCTCTCATTGCCCATTAGCAGCGATTGGGATGTAACACTAGGCAACACCGGTCCATCACTGCGTGCTTTGCGCCTCCCCAGGTTTCTCTCCTGCGCAACGCTGCGATGAGCGCCAGCGTCAACGCCGCCGCCAGTGTAAGCGTTAGCGCCCGCTGCTTCGCATCTACACATGGTTCCCTATAGCGGGAGATGGTGTAATCTGTCAGGCGAAATCTGTTAAGGTCTCATGCTCACGTCCGTCCGGTGTCCGTCCGTCCGTCCGTCCGTCTGTCTGTCTGTCTGTCTGTCTGTCTGTCTGTCTGTCTGTCTGTCCGTCCATCCACGCGTCTGTCCGTCCGTCCGTCCGTCCGTCCGTCCGTCTGTCCGTCCGTCCGTCCGTCTGTCCATCCGTCCATGTCTGTCCGTCCGTCCGTCCATCCATCCGAGCTCTGGCACGGAGCCAGGTGGCCGCCGGGATGCGCAAACGGACGCCGGTAGCGTCGGACTCTATAGAGCTCGCGCTGTGCTTGCGTAGCGTCGCTGTGCCCACAGTTTGCAATCATTCTGACCGACGCCGTCACAATGGACCCAGACGTTCACGGAATACACTTTCGAATTTACAAAGGGTCCGTCAATTTAAGAGCTGGAACGCGGATCGCGTTTGCACGACGCGCAAAGCGCGAGAAAATACTAACGCATGCGAACGGAGGAAGATGAGTCTCGCTGCGATTCGCGGTAAAAAATTAAAAAAGAAAACACGCACACATTCGGTTTGTGTGTTATCCCACTGGGGGGTGTAAAAGAAAAAAGACATGGCATAATCAGTGGAATGGCCACACGCTTTCGCCGAACCCACTTTGGAATGTACAAAGTGTCCTTCAATTTTTTTTCTATGTTTCACCGAGTTTCGGCACGATTTCCTTACGATCGTCACATAAAATTTTCTTTCTTCCAGTTTTAGGGTTCCCGCTTTACATCTCTTTGTCGTCGATGACAATTTTTCTTTAAATCTAGAAAACTAAGGATTTCTAATTCACCCTTTCGTTTTATGAAACCCTTATAAAGAGCGCGCTTCACGTATTGAGCAGCAATTTTATGCCGGTGATTTCCCAGTGTCTACAACTGGTTGTCATCGCAGTTTTTATTAGACAAACGTGCACTTTCTGATGTGATATATCTCATGCCACGACAAGGTGTTCCAATAAAAAGTTTGCTTGCGAAGGTGTCTTGTTCTTGTTTTGCACTAAGAAACGTTCATTTTCTGAAGTCTACTCTATATCGCGGAGAGGCTATTGAAGTTGATCACATACTGGATATTTTCCCATCACTGTTCCACCGGTTGATGCCTTTGATATCCTGCCGAAGATTCAGGTATACCTCGTAGTAATGACATGCCAAACTTCCCTTCCACTTCACCTCGTTTAGTGTGAAAGAGTCAGGCCAACTGTTTATCCAGGTTTACAAAAGAGACAGCTTAACGTTGACTTTCACTCTGCCGTAACAAAGGAAGAGATTGCCGTAACGCGTAAGAGAAGAGGCAATGGGAGTGCCCTGTTTTCGCTGACGTGCGTGCATCTGTAGGTGTGCCCAGCGAGGCAAAAGCCCATTACCGCCTTCTTTACTTACCTGGCTGCGTGACAAGGAAAAGCAGAAGAGCAGGGCCTTTTCTCCATGACTGGCAGCGGTTCAGTACTGTAAACAGCTACTTGGTTTCTGACAAATAAAACAGTAGGAAGGTTACATTTTTCTAGCATGTAGAGCTACCCAGCGGCCAGCGTCGACAAGCTAATAAGGCTGGGTGGATAGACGACAGACCTGTGACTAAGGGAGTGCAACTTACTCTGTGTAAGTGGGTGAGCGTGTGTGTTCAAACACTGCACGTTGTCGCGTTTAGACAGCAAGATGGTTTGGAGGTGACATTATTTTTAGACAATAGTCTTTTTTTGGCAGAGGGAATCGGATAATATAACAGTCTCTTCAAGTTCTGCCCTCTTCCTTAAGATCCTCCATTATGCTCGCCAGCGTTCATTAAGAAATGAAAAAAAAAGAGAAAAGATGTTAGCCACTAATAGGCACGGGGACATGAAATTGTAGAAAGCGATAATTCCTTATCAGGAAGTCAAAACCATGTCGCAACATCTTTATGCTAATACCACTCTTTGACGTGAATCCACAACAGCGCATTTTTTAAGTGCGGAGGCCTTTACGGGGCCAGGCTGTCGTATGCTGTCGTCGTCGTCGCTTGGCACAGCGTAGGCAAAGCCACATGCAGCGTTGCCATCTGTAACGCGCGCACACGCCAAAGAGGTCTTCCTCTTGTTCTTCGAGTGCCTCGATGATGATATCAACGCAGGCAAAACCACATATAGTAGAGCCATCTGCAGCATATTGAGCGCACCATCGCGCCAAGAAGACTTCTTCCTCTTTTTCTTCGATCACCTTGATGATGATAATAATGCAGGCCAAACCACATATAGCATAGCCATCTGTACAGATGGCTATGCTATATGTGGTTTGGCGTGCATTATGCTCAGCATATTGAGCGCGCACGCCTTCCAAAGAGCAAACTTCTTCCTCTTGTTCTTTGAGCGCCTTGACGTGACATTAAGTGCGGAACACGTTAAATGAAACCACGTATCCAAATTGAAAAAAAAAGAGAGGAAGCAAGCGGGAAATTGAAAGAGAGAGAAAGAAAGGGAAACATAGAATGACCAATAAAAATAAGTAGAAATAGCGAGAAAAAAAATAACATAAAATACAGAAAGAAAGAAAGAAGGAAAAAAAAATAGAGGATGAAAGAAAGAGAAAACCGAAGACAAACAAAGAAGGCTGCCCAGCTCCGCACTGCCTTCAGGCTTGGCACCACTAGTGCGAAGCTGCCTTAATTTCTTGTTTATCATTAGCTTTCCGTATGCGTGAGAAAGCTCACGACGTGTTCTTGAGATAGATTTGAGATAAATTTTTGAACAATACCCCAAACTTCACAGTTTACGCCTTGAAGTCACTTGCGAATCCCATGGCTTTTACACAAAGCGAAGCCAGCAAGCGAAAGGAAAAAGATTGCTGGGCAAGGTACAATTGGCGTGCATGTACAGCGACTATACATTTTCTGTGATATTAGTTGTAACAGCTTTATTTTACTTTCTTTAATATTTTATGCTCGAGCCGATGAAAACTGGTGGCATCGTGGTGTCCTAGTATGCGCGCACAATATATTTAAGCCAGCGATCTCTGTTGGTGTGCACTTCCATGTACGTGCGTGTGTGAGCTCAATTTATGCACCCTCCTGACGTGGTGTTAGATGGTCTGGCCAAACGACAAATGGGCACAGCGTCCGCCGGTTTTATTTCTTGAGTTTCTCCGGTTTCCAAACAGCTCGCAAACTGCCTTTGCTTATGCCGTGTCAGGAGACATCGGAGAGTAGGCATACACAAAAGAATACAAAATAGTGTCAAATGGCTAGTTCCTAGGATTTTTTTTTTGCTTTTCGCATCTTATGGTGCCTATTTCTCAATATTTCACGCCTTCTATATGGGCGGTATTCTTTTGCGATACGCCCAGGAAAGCAATAAAAATCCACAAGAAGACTGAAGAGGAGGTAAAAGAGGAGACGAGTTGTCGCATTCTCAGTTTCTTCTTACGCCACTGTCCGCGGTATATAGAAGCATTGTGGTCGTGTGCACTTCCCGGGCTCGTGAAATAGCTTTTGCCGGTGACAGTTTACGATGAAATAGACAAAGGAGCTGTCTCCACGAGCAAGCTGCTTGCTTTGAAATTTCAGAAAGGCAATGCTTTCCAGGTTTATAGGTAGTTTTAAGAGTTCTGCTGTCACGCTACCATTACTGCGCGTTTTCTGATGCGTATTCATGAAGCATAAGTACCAGTGTTGTTATATATTCAAATTTGCTTTTGTTCTTTTCGATGTTTCTATATTCATCTACATTACACTGTAAACGAAAAATATACCCAGCCGGGAAGTTTCGGGAGATGAATCTCCCGCTCATCTCCAGGTAGCCTCACTCGAACCGGAATGCTCCGGAGCATATACATTCGTTTTCTACCCTTTTACTTCAGTGGGCGATGGACGGAGGGAAGCGGGACGAGTTCCCAGATTTTTGTCCGGTGGATGCTCCGTAAGTGCTCCGGCGCATCACTTATGCTCCGGTGGATGCTCCGCAAATACTCCGGCGCAGTGCGGGTACAGCTCCTCCTTTCCAGTGACAAAGCGTCCCCCCCGCACGACAGGCGTCTCGTTAACAATGCGTAGGCTGAGAGGCAACAATGAGGCTGGACAACCCCGCAATAACGTTTGAAAAAGATTTCGTGGTGTTGGGACGCCTTCACTGGCAAAAAGGTGAACGACGTAACTTGCTAAAACTTGCCAGAAGTGACGTATGCAGCCTCACCGGGCGGCCGTTCCCACAAACCAACATGTCGCAGGCCAAGCCACCCGAATCGAAGTTAAGGCGAGGATTGCGCGAACCCTTTGGACCGCGTTCCGGAAAAGGAAATCGTTCTGTGCACCTTGTGGACATCACAAGCGACTACTAGCGTCAACGAAGGTTGTCATCGACAGAAGGGAGTTGTAGGAACCTTAATCGTGTGATGGTTCCGTGCAACGTACGACATATTGTGATCGGCGGCTACGCTTCCTTCGTTTGTTGTGCATCGTTTTACGGCATTATGGACTTCATTTCAACGTGCTGCGCTTAAAACTTGAGTGCTGCTGATTTCATGTGATCTGTCTTCTTGTGTTCTTTTTTGGTGGCTTTTTGTATATTTGTTTCTTGTCTTCTTTTCCCAAATGGTGGGTCATCAGCCACAAACTGCAGCATATTTTGAATAAATCAAGCAATAAGAACTCAAGTGTTCTCCTGAATTTCATCTGCTAGAGCTCTGTGGAAAAAATACAGAGTAACTCTGCAGTGTTTGCATGAGAATTCCTTCATCTAACCAATGCGTGACACGATCAGCATAGAATAAACAAACAGCGGAGCAAAGAATTAAAAAAGAATACTCGTGATCCAACGCACTGCAATTCCGTCCGGACGAAGTAAGGACATTCGTAAAATACTCCGGAGGTGCCAAGCGAAAACTCCGGATAGCCAGAGTGAAAAAGCAGCGAAAAATACTCCGGAGGTGCCCCGCAGTCCCTCCGGCCAGCCGGAGCAAAATTCCGGTAAAAAGTGCTCCGGCGGCGCCACGCAATCACTCCGGAATGTCAGTGAAAAGTACTCCGGCTGTGCCACGCAATTACTCCGGCCAGCCGGAGTAAGAACTTTGCTCCGGAGGTCCGGAGTAAAAATTACTCCGAACAGGGGGGGTCGCTAGAGGACAGGCGTTTTACTCCCACCTGGGAGTAATTTTCTTTTACAGTGTAGTTCTGCGGTTACTTATGAACTAATCACTAAGCACATGTAAATTGTAAATGTAGTTCGACATTGCGCACCAGATTATGCGATAATGCAAGCGTAACATTCTGTGTAAAACGTGGACAGGATCAGTGTATGAGCAGCTTGCTCCCTGTATAAGGTTTTCAGTAATCCGCATGTTCATGAGTCGGTAAACCGCAGTCATACAACTTATGGGACGTCCTTCGGTACTTTACTGTTCTCTACTGGTTCAATAGCACCAAACAATTTCGGAGATCTAGGCTGTCATCAGTATTAAAGAAAATTGGGGAAGTTTGCTCTAAGTCTCGCAAAACTTAGCAAAGAGAAGCGCGAGCACGTCGCCGCTCTTACTCTCCGCCGACCGACACGTCTAGCTTCGAGATCCACGGTTTCTTCCTCGGGAGTATGCGCTTTTTTAGAACGCCTCATGGCTATCTCGCCACCATGGGGTGCAGCCAGGCTATGCACTGTAGAGCGCAGGTTGCGTGCGATATCCCCATCGGTGGGCGTGGCTTAGCTACAGCGCATCCTCGGCTTGGCCAGGTGGTGCGGTATCTGGTCGCGGTGCTTGCTTCCTCTTTCTGTCTATATTATTTCCCTCTGTTCGCGCCCATGACCTTTAAACTACCACGGGACGCTATGCCTAGCCGCTCCATCGGTCGCTAAGTGCGGCTCTCTCCATCGCAGTCAACACCTCCAATATACTTATATAAGAGGTGTTGGCAGAGCGCGGCTTTGCGTTACCCATTACAAAAGGCACACACGTTACTGCGCGTAGTCACCACTTAGTGGGTGCACAGCAAGTATCCACTAAGTGGTCGAAGTACGCACTAGGGACAGGGATATCGTTATCGCGCTCAACTCTTGAAGGTGACGCTTAAGGGTCCCCCGATTTTTTTAACGTAACAAAACAGAAAGAATACGCAGATAAAGAGAGCGTATGCATATTCAGAGAACAAGTGGAATGCATTTTGTGTAGACCGTCCATTTCTCTCCATTTCTGATATATGTAGCTGGTAATTTCGCACTGGTGTGATAAAATACGGGCTTCCATTTCACTATTAAACTGCTCAGCGTAAAAATTAGACACGGGGCACATAGAAAAGATGAGGACCAGCGCTTCTATGTGCACCGTGTCTAATTTTTGCGCTGAGCAGTTTAATAATGGAATACCAACTAGCCCAATCCCACACTTACTTCTATTTCACCTTGGAGACATATCTTCGTTATATGACCCGCACCATTCTCGCGCACGCCGTTATTACCACGGATAAAGCAAGAACCACGAGTGTGCTTGGCACAATGGATGGGAATTCCCGAAAAGCCGGGGCATAGAACCTTAAATGGGACCACCATTGTCTGCCGCCGACCGTAAACGCTGCCGTCGACCCCAGGGATGAATTCTAATGGTGAAGTGCGCATAAAACGCTTGTGTGCCCTTCTGGGAACACTTAGCGCGTTCGTAAATCTTCCTCGTCTTGCTTATATCGTTGACCTTTACCTTTCTTCATGTTCTGCATTCTGTTATTTCGCCACTTTATTCCATTTTATTCATGTATTGTAGTCTTCGCAGATGTGTAATCCGGTCGGTGCGCTGTGACACCAGGGTATAAAAAGAGTAACAGAAATGTGCTCCGTGCGTATGTGTCGCGTACCCACCATAGAAGCGAGGAAGATGGCCGCAACACTTGCTCCTGCTTGCATACGACGCTGGGGATTTTCGCAACACTGGTAACACATCGGGAAAAAAGGTGTGAATTTTGATGTATTGGGATTGCCCAATGAGCTTTGAAGGCCTTAGATAAAAGGTGCTGTAAGGACTCTCAAGCTGACAAACATCTATGAATATGAGTCTTTTGACGGCAGCATGTGATATCGGCTTACGTATTATCATATATTATTAGTTTTCATATGTGTCGCCACCTGCTCACACGGTATTTATACGTGGTTGCCTGCCTCCTAAACAGCTTAAAGTCGTGCTCGTTTGTGGATGTCGTCAAAATCGGCAGCATCCGTGTACACTTACTAAACAGTGCAAGCATGTACGAAAATACGCGACATGACAGTGACTAAGAGAAGGCTAGGTGGTGACTGAAGATTTAATCAAAATACGCGTGGCTTCCTTCCTCCTTGCTGTCGGCAGTGTCACGTACTGAACACGCGAGGGAAAATCCTGTTGCGTGATACGGCAAGAGTCTCTACTATGACCCAAAGAAACTGGCAGGAAGCTTGAACTGTAGCTTGCGGAAACTTGCTTCGTAACTGTGGCAGCGACCTTATTGCACAGTATTGGCCATTCTGAAACGATATAGAACGCCACGGCTGCAAGAAGGAAGCATTTCCTTTGTTCTAACCACATTCTAGTGACAAATCAAAGTCAAAGTCAGAGTTTATTTTCACCAGGAAACTCTGGATAGTCTTCAGGGCTAAAAGCTGCTCTAGGCAGCATGACTTGGTTCCTGAAGACCCTTACATTAGCAGCATACGACGTTTACAGTACAAATGGGCATATAAGGCTATACTTAAGCATACGTCAGTAATACTCTAAGAGTTTCAGTTAGGATTACATTAAATGAAAAAAGATGGCTGAATCTTGTAAACCTAGCTACACAAGCTAAATTAATGTTCCGCTTGGCTTCGCAAACGCTATAAGCTTAGGTGTATCATTAAACCTTCGCCACGTCACGTGGTACTGCAGCAGCGAGGCTCTGAGCGAGTGCAGCTGCGACACGTCTCCGCATCGGATCAATTGGCCTGACGTCACTCCTGCTACATTGCACACCGCCAGCTCGTGCTCCGGCGGCCCACGCTCATTGCGACTCATGAATGAACTTGTCAGATATGGCGCAGTAAAGCTTGCACTAAAAAAATGATGTGATCTCTGTCAACTTTGTAGAATAAGAGACGTCTGAGAGGTTTTATATCTATCAAGGCACCGTTAGAGCAGCCATTTTCTCGGATCTCCTTTTTTTTTACTTTTTATTATGTCTATGCTACGAAAAAAATATCGATCAGGTTCCGCAAAAAAAGTTTCGCTTTCGAAATATAGCATGTAGTTCTGCTTTAAGATGGTTGTTTAAACAAAATCTTTGCAAACTAAAATGTGACAATAGTGCTTTTTGTTTGCTTTATCTTACCCACTCGGCCAACTAGCAACGCTCTTGCATGGTTAAGTTAGACTCAACTTTGTTGCTTCGGCGCTTAGAGCCGCAGTTTTTGTATTAAGTTAGCACACAGCGTGTTTCCATTTGAAAAGAGTGGATCAGGCTTGCTAGTGCGATGTTAAAATATTTACACTCCGAGAGCCGTGGATAACTCTTTCACGTTTCTTCAGACTTCAAGCGTATTTTACGAAATTCTCAGCGACGCGAAAAGAAAATATTCACTAAGTCTGTTATGGCAACTGACGCAGGCGTTCCATTGTACAAGTGCAAGCTTGCATTTGGAGAGTGCTATGCTTACAGATAACGCGATGTCATGTTTACCCAGTTCCGAAACCAAACAAGATTTGTGAGCCACGAAACAGCACTCTCGCTTTAAAAGTAGATTACATAACTGCGTAAGAAGTTCGCTTCCGGACACATTGCATAAACAATTGTACTCCCATAGCTTTTTTTTGTGTGTGTGAACCACCGGCGGTGTACGATATGCAACGCGATGCATGCATGAAGTGAAACGCAAGTTGGTTGCGTGTCGAATAATATCAACAAAAAAAGATGGGAAGAAACATAAAAAATTTCAAAATATTTCATGTCTGTAGGTTTCTTGAATCATTTGAAAACAAAGCATAAATGAACGACAATTCTTTTGCACCAACAACTTTGATTAAAGTTGATTTCATGTCTTTTACAGGGAAAGTCCACTTGAACGAACTTCAAGTGACCTCTGGATACACATAATTAAAGTGAATGTTTGCTTAACTCAAATAGCTATGTTGTAACCTGTTACCAGGATGAAAAGAAAACATCAGTTGTTGAAACGAAATGCGAACACTTGTATTTGTGGTGGCGCTTATTTGAATTTGAAGTTCTGCTTATTTAGCATGCTTTGAAGAATTTTATGCTTTTAAGAATTTCATGATTTTTTTTGAAGAACTTAAGGCTTTGAAGATTTTTAGCATGCTTTGAAGAAATTTATTTCTGCACTTGCGCACTTAGGACTGCAACGGTCATGAATTTTTGAGACTTCTGGGGAGCTTGGACACAGTGCTCCCTCTGTCCAAGCTCTCATACACATTCTGAGCACAACACTCTGCTGGGCAGCGAAGGAATTCACATTTTCCAAGAACATCGGGCTTTTAACATGATAGCGTTAAAGAGCTCGTTTCGCAGAAATTCCGGCGTCGGTGTCGGCGTCGGCGTCGTTGGTTGTGAGCGAGAAATCATCATCTTGTCCGTGACCGAAAAATCGAGAAAGATGCAAATAAAATAAATAATAACAATTTTCGGGTCCGAGTGACGATCGAACCCGGGTCGTCTGCGTTGCAAGGATGTGTTCTACCACAAAGCCATGCCTTTTTTTTCTGTATTGTAGTGGTGCAAAAGGTACAGCAAGATCACATACACAAAACACATTAGTGTCACACTGATGCAAAGCTGCCTAGTCTAGAACTTTTTCATATCGTTAAGCACGTCAAGTAAGACCCAGTCTGGTGGATCAGGCTGGGCTCTGAAGATCTCCTTAATTTGAACGACACTTTCAATGAAATTGTCTCTCGAAGATTTCACATGCATATCTGCATGGCGTACCTGCATTCTCGTTTTCCATAATCCGTGGAGACCCAGGATCATTATCATGTCAAGGTTCGTGTCAATAGAAAGCCCATATAACACAGTCATGCCTCTGCTTGGAAATACTGTGAAAATAGCTTCCTCTGCTTGGAAATGCCGTGAAAATAACTTTCATGCTTCGCAAACGCAAGCATCATTTATATAGGCGTCGCAATATAACATGTAATATCCCAGGAATACTACGTGGTACAAGCGTACATTGCCATCGGACGTCAGAATATGTGACTGTCATAACGATTCCATAGTTTAAAGCCAGCTACTCATTACAAACGGCACACACCTTACTGCGCGTATTCCCTTAACACCACGTAGTGGGTGCATAGCAACTTCGAAAACATTTCCCACATATGCCGCGCATAATTGCTCCTGGTTTAAAGCATGCTACCCATTACATAGTATGCACTAAGTGATCGAAGTACGCACTAGGGACAGGATATCGCTATCGCGTTCAACTCTTAAAGGCGAAGATTAAGGGTCCCCCCAATTTTCACTTGAAATTCTTGGTGCTTCCTCTACAATGGTTACTTCTTCCTCCTCCTGTTCTTCTTCCTGAAGCAGTAGGCTCACTAAAATCTCTTCTGTAGACAGTTTTCATTAATTTCTGTAGGCAGAGTGGCCCATGTCTCGACGTGGGAGTCGTTGGTGACATAGTCCTCCAACGACAAAGCACTGTCTCTACCGAGTCCTTCAGACAATCCCTTCCAGTCACCGGGTTCAGTGTGTCATGAGTGCCATGTTCCTAGTCACGGGGATTAGCGTCTAGAAGTAAGTTTGCAGCGATTAGGCATGCTTTCTGCCTGCAGTTCGCTATCGTCGTTTTATTCACAGTCCACCAAGCCGCTGTGAGCATGTCTGCTGCCTGTCGCATGTTAACCGGGTCAGGCTTTTGAATTGTCTGCTCTAGAGGGACGCGCTGCACAAACCGCTTCCTGTAGTGCACCTTTGCATTTTTAGGGGCGAAGCTCCTTAGGGTGTGGGTCTGTCCCTCCTTTGTAGTATGTAGTAGTAGTAGTAGGTAGCCACGTATAGTGGGATGTACCCACTCCACGTGATAAAGATGACGATGACGCCTGATGACCATGAATAAGCGCGTTCCAGTATAGTGGAATGTACCCACTACACGTGATAACGATGATGATGACGCTGATGAGGAAAACAAAATCAGGGGAACCCCCTCCTTGTGGTCCGTAAAGCTCTTGAACAAAATCATCATCTACCCCATCGAGTGGGCAAAATTTACGGGGATTGACGGTTTACCATATTACCTCCGGAACTTCGCCCACTCATCATCATTCACTTCGTGGATGGCGTGATTTTTTATGGTGCCGAGCACTAGAGGCTGCAGAACTGACGTGTTGTTGCTGTTTGGCCAGAGCAATTTAATTTAGATGCTGCTAAGACATGCGTCGACTAAGTTGGCCGCCACAATTTTCCAAAATTAACAAAATTTTGCGATTATTTCTCGTGATCACATTGTTAACGCCGACGATCCACTTTGTAAAAAGTTCGAATGACATTTGAGCTCTTGAATTATGGTAGTAATCGAATAGAAGCGATGCAAGCCTTTAAAACATCTTTGGCGGGCGAAACGACGAACAATTGAACGCTTGATTTTATGCGTGTCCGATGCGTTGTAGAAAAACGATGCGGCGACCTATACCTTGGAGTGCTTGCCGCATATGCACGTGCCGTATTTACAGCGCATGGTTTTACTGGGGAGGAGCTGGTAAAATACACCAGTTTCGTCTGCGTTGTACACATCATCCTTGCTTTAGCGGCTGATGATGTCGCGGGTTCATCTAATAGATATTAAAGCACAATTCAATTCTCCAGTCCGCGTTCCCCGCAACTATACAGGTCACGTCACCATAGGTCAGCCAATCAAAAGTCTTTGTCGTCGACATAACATTGCGATGCAGTGAGGTCTGCCGAGCCATAGTCGACCGAGGTTCGGAGCATCACACTGTTCCGACTGCGGTGCCGTAAAGGCGTCACGCGGAAAAACCGTGCCGACCATCCGACGCTAGCGCACGCAAAGATGATTAGATTGCGATTAAAAATTACAAAAACAGTCATCACAACGCGCGCCCACATGTATCGCCCTGAACCGGAAAAGCCCAGACGAGCGTGCTATCTGCCGGAATGTTAGAAGCTGGTGCAAGCATGGTTCAGTACCCTCTCACTCCTCCACCGAGGTTAGAATGCAGCGGCCTTTGCACTTCAAGCACTATTCTGAGCTAAGATTTTCAATGATATTTTATAACTTTCTACTCTTCATATGAGTTGATTATTTTAGAGCAAGCGAAGGTTAACGATTCGTTTACGATTTCAAATGTCTTAGGCTAACGTCGCCTCACCAGTGCCTATGGCACCCGATGGTTACGCACTGTGGTTTTAGGATCGGCACAATTCTAGGATTTCAAACAGGCGTCATTAAATGTAGGCGGAACGTTGTGTCGAAATATCTAGGAATCGGTACGCCCGTTGTTTATTGAAGCAGCAAAATTACAAACGGGCAGCTTCCTTTTTTCTCACGACCTTTTTTAATTCTTGTCAAGGATGACGCCGATAGCCCTGATGCCTTCGCAACGTCGTCTTGACGCTGCCCGGCGTGCAGCCTACGCAGAACATGACGTTTTAACGTCTTAGACAGGCGCTTGCGCTTGGCATGCATGCTCACGAGCACGTGGTTGCAGGGCAGAGGCTGCAGCTCTCACTGTGGCAGTGGCTTCGTTTCGTCACGAAAATATGTAGCAAGCCAATCCCGTTCAAAGCCGAAGGCGTCCGACTGTTCGTCACGTCGTATGAATCACGTGACGTGTAAAAAAATCGTGTAAAATAATTGCATCCGCGGTGGGCGCCGTGTTGGCCGCTAGTGGACCTTATCGCAAAGGCCATAATGAAGCTGTGGTACAGAAAGTGTGGTTTAACTTGTGATGAATATGGCACGGGAGCATTTGGACAGTGACACAAAATACGCTCGTAAAACTGAATTGTGTCCTGCACTATATTTCGTTAAACTGAAATGCGTTAGCGTTGGGTCCAATGGCTTTTCGGTGGGGGGACTCTAAAAAAAGGTTCTACAAATGAATGGTGCGTTTAACAGACGTTCCCATAAGTGACATTTTGATTTTATCTTTCACCAGTTGGCTCGACACTATACTAGATCTATCACATTCTAGAATCTGCGCATCTTAGAAGGGCTCCTCACAGCGCTCGCCATAACATTCCTGCTACGTTTTACTTTTCATACACACTATAAGGACAATTTATTCACTCGCCATTCTTTCTACATAAGTACTTCTCAGAACTGATATGAAAACCAAACAAAGAGTTACAAGAAACTTGCAACGAATGGCGTATTAAAAAATGACGCTGCTTCTTCTTCCATCTTTCTTGTTTTGTTCTAACTCTATCACTTTTTTCTCTTTCCACTCAAGTATCCGATCGAGTGTGTTATTTAGCGTTCGGAACTCGTTCCGGTGAGACCAGAGCCTACCCTTCCGTGCACCCCGTGGGATCCATTCAGCTAAACATTGAGATCCGGGTGTTCCGATTGCTAAGCTTGTGAAGAGGGCGGCACCAACTGATTCAGGTCACGTAAAATATCGGGCCCGTCAGTCGAAGCTTTGAAATAACGCCGGTCGAACGGTCTGCGTAATTGCTTGCTAGAGATCGGCAGTCCATGCGTAACGATTCCCGATGGAGCGGTTTGCACCTGCCTCTGGGGAGCTATGGTTCACGGGCTGCAGAGGGGTCGGTGCGTTGGTGCTGTGCCGGAGCTCAAACCGCGTTAATGCGTTTTACGGCAGACATGCAGCCGCTTGAGAGACTGCGGCTTGACAAAGTGCGCCGCGGTCGATGTCGACATCTCGAATGAAAGTGGCTGGCCAAAGGAAAAGCAAACCCTCATGAATTTATGACTGCTTTTATTGCCCCTTGTTGTTGGCTTTTTTTGTTTGCTCAGTAACACCTTTCCTCTTTACACAGTGTTGATTTTCTGCTGCCTATAGTTAACTTGACTTATTGCAGATGAAACTAGTATTGCTGTAACACTAATATTTACATGTCATATAAAAATATGGTCAACTTTAATTCTTTCGGCTCTGAGCTCACTTACTGTGCTGCGTAAGTACTCTACCAAAGTGAAGCTATGATAATAGTGCTATGGTTCATTCGAGGTTATTTTATAGTCTACATTCCGCCAAGCGCAGAATAGCTCCTGACCTACCGCGAGATAGTACAGTCCTACCACCTCTCGCGTCAGACCGGGCCTACCCTTCCTCGCACTCTAATCTAAACAAATCTCATCAGGTCACGTGGAGGCGCCTACAGAGACACAGTCCTTCCCAAATTCGCTACACTACAGTCACATATAATCCGACTTCTTCCATTAATTGTGCACCCCATGCGGAGCAATGGCCAACCTCGCACACATATTGTGGCACTGCAAGCACGATCCTCCTCCCCTCCCCCCCTTCCCCCCCAATGGATCTCCTAACCACTTTCTGACGCGAGAACTGAAAACAAGATCATCCGCAGCGCTAGCCTGGACACCCAACTCTGGGCAATAAGAAACCTCTGAGGAGGTGGCCGTGAGGTACCGCCTGAATGTCACCTCCCCGTGAGATATCCAATTTCTCTAAATAAAGCCTCGCTCTCTCAGTAATGTCGGCGTTCCGCATGGCCGCATACTTCAGAGGACTGCTTCTTTGGCAGCTTATGGTCGCAATCACAGGTGAACACGCGCAACCACATATTATTGCTAAAGGTTACCCATAACCACGCCAATCTGGTCGACCCTGTCACTTTAGTGTATTGCCACGCGCGTTTCTAATTTTCGCAGTTGCTGTATCCGGTTTTCGCCCACAAAGACTGTGAGCAACGCTCATCGCAAACCGCGCCTCTTTGTTCCAGAAGCTTCGCGATTGTTATAGATCATTTTGTTAAGACTGCGCGCGAAGCGCGAACACTCGAGCTTATTCCAGAGCTTGCGCGACAACCAGCGATAAGGCTGGAACATTCGATGCCACGCTTATAAATGCCGGCGCGCTTCACCGCTCGTCGGTTGATCGACGGCCGACGCCCTGTTCGCCGCTATCAGTACCAGCGTGTATTGCTGTAATCTGACCTTCCGTTTACCGGCCACAAGTTCGGCCAAATAAACAGTTTCATCTGGGACATACTGCCTGCTGCCTTCGTCAACGTCACGACCACGTGACATCTGGTGTCACGTGGTCGTGACACCAGATGTCACGTGGTCGGGGACCGAGAAAAGACTGCTTTTATAACACCAGACGGCCTGTTCGAGTTTAAGGTCATGCCTTTTGGTCTTTGCTCGGCCCCCGCGACCTTCCAGCGCGTTATGGATACTGTACTGGCCGGCTTGAAGTGGCAGACTTGCCTTGTGTACTTGGACGACGTCGTTGTGTTTTCCTCGAACTTCGACGAACACCTGCGGCGCCTTGAAGCTGTACTTCAAGCAATCAAGACCTCCGGACTCACCCTCAAGCCAGAGAAGTGCCGCTTCGCGTACGAAGAACTTTTGTTCTTGGGACACGTGATAAGCAAATCCGCAGTACGCCCCGACCCGCAAAAGACAACCGCCATCGCTACTTTCCCGCCACCCAGCGACAAGAAGGCCGTGCGTCGATTTCTCGGCTTGTGTGCCTATTACAGGCGGTTCGTTAAAAACTTCGCCCGCATCGCCGAGCCTCTCACTAACCTCACCAGGGACGACGTCGAGTTCAAGTGGGAAACGCCGCAGGAGGAAGCATTTCAACAACTAAAACGACGCCTGCAAACGCCTCCGTTACTTGCGCATTTCGACGAACACGCCGAAACAGAAGTCCACACCGACGCGAGCAGCGTAGGACTCGGCGCCGTCCTTGTGCAGAGGACGGACGGATTAGAAAGGGTTATCAGTTATGCTAGCCGGTCGCTATCAAAGGCAGAGGCCAACTACTCCACAACAGAAAAGGAGTGCCTTGCCATCATCTGGGCTATATCAAAGTCATCTGGGCTATATCAAATAAAATGCCTTTAAGGAAAGCAGCTGGTCACGATAGTATACACACTAGAATTTTAAAAGACATTGTTGACATTCTCTGCAGTCCCATTTGCCAAGTATTTAATCTAGCGTTTGCAACCAGTTCGTATCCAGATATACTGAAAACAGCCAAAGTCATTCCTGTGTACAAATCTGGGGATTCGAATCAGCCAGAGAATTACAGACCAATATCCGTTCTGAGTGTCATAAACACAGTTTTTGAAAAACTGATCTCCAAGAGATTGAAAAAATTCCTAAACGAACACAATGTAATTTGTGCTCAGCAGCATGGCTTTGTACCAAATAGATCGACATCTACTGCAGTATTAACACTCTCCCAAATAATAAATTCAGCACTTCATGAAAATAAGTTAGTTATAGGAATATTTTTAGATATTAAAACAGCGTTTGATACAGTTTCTCACTCCATACTACTGCAAAAATTAGAAAGTTACGGTATCACCAACAGCTCCCTTGAATTCTTTTCCAGCTATTTATCCTCACGGAAACAAATGGTAGTAATGGGCGACTATTACTCAACATTCAGCACGGTCACTAGTGGAGTCCCACAGGGATCCGTGCTAGGTCCAGTGTTATTTTCACTATACATTAATAACCTCCCTGATGTTCTTCATAGCTCTAACGCTCTAATGTACGCAGATGACACAGCCTTATTATTTACTGGTGACACACTCTCAGCACTGCAAATAGATGTGATGGATGATTTAGCAAGAATTTCCTCGTGGTTTGCTCAAAACAAACTTCAAATAGCAATAAAACTAAATATGTAGTTTTTCGCGCGAGAAGAAATAACGTTGACACCAGTCGCATAAGTATTAGCTTAAACAATACCCCTATACATGAAGTTCTTACATTTAAATATCTGGGCGTCATTTTTGACCAACATATACATTGGGAAGCGCATATTCAGAGCGTGTGCAGGAAGGTCGCGTGCGGATGTTACCACCTCATTAAAGCAAGGCAACATTTTCCCCGTGAAATACTCAAATCTCTATATTATGCGTTTTGCCATAGTCATATCAGTTATTGTTTAGAATCATGGGGGGTTACTTACAAGACATACCTACAACCATTACAAAAATTACAGAAAAGGGCACTGAAAATAATTAATCCTAACAGTAGCAATGATATCATTCACGACATTTTCCAGACACAGCAAGTGTTATCGCTTAAAGCACTGTGTAATCATAATATTGCAATTTCAGTTAATAGCATTTTGTGCACTAACTTTCCTGTTCCTCGTAACGTGTTTTGTTTTCCGACACGCAGTACAAGACATGCCCTAAAAGGCAATCTGAATTTACCAAAATGTTATAATGTATACGGTGAAAGAGTGATTGAATTCAGTGGCACAAAAATATGGAATATTCTACCCTTAGAGGTTAAAACCCCACGTAACTTTATGCAGTGTAGTAAATTCTTTTTTCTTGCGAACCAGGACCTTTAACGTATCTGCAATAACTATTCGGGTGCACTTCGTGAAAACCATTGTTTGTTTGTTTGTCTGTTAAGATATGTAATTGTATACCTAGCTGTAAAATACTGCACTGACCTGTATGTTTTATTATCAACACTGGACCGGATACTAGCCTTCCCTGGCTATCGGTCCAGATATCTGTATAAGCATTATTGTAAGAAGAAATGTAAATAAAGCACTTGACTTGACTTGACTTGAAAGTTTCGCCCCTACCTTTACGGCAGGCCCTTCAAAGTTGTGAGCGACCACCACGCCTTGTGTTGGCTGGCTAGCTTGAAAGACCCTTCTGGTCGCCTCGCACGGTGGAGCCTGAGACTTCAAGAATTCGACATCACCGTCGTTTACAAGTCCGGAAGAAAACACTCTGACGCCGACTGCCTGTCTCGTGCCCCCCGTCGACCCACCGCCGCTGGACGACCAGGATGATGACGGCTTCCTGGGAACCATAAGTGCCGACGACTTCGCCGAGCGACAGCGAACGGACCCGGAACTCAGGAGACTTATCGAATACCTCGAAGGCAAGAGCGCCACTGTTCCGAAGGTATTCAAGAGAGGACTGGCGTCGTTTCGTTCTTCCTGCGAAACGGAGTCCTCCTAAAGAACAACTTCTCGCCCCTTCGAGCCAAACACCTTCTCGTGGTGCCATCCGCAATGAGACCAGAAGTCCTCCAGGCCCTACACGACGACCTGACGGCTGGACATCTCGGTATTTCCCGCACAATCGCAAGAGTACAGGAAAAGTACTACTGGCTGCGTCTTGCCGCCAACGTCGCTCGCTACGTAAGGACGTGCCGAGACTGCCAGCGACGGAAGACACCGCCAACAAGACCAGCAGGCTTCCTTCAGCCGATCGAGCCACCTCAGCGACCGTTCCAGCAGATCGGGATGGACCTCCTGGGGCCATTCCCAACGTCGACTTGCGGAAACAAATGGATCGTCGTAGCCACCGACTACCTCACCCGCTACGCCGAAACAAAAGCCCTGCCCAAAGGCAGTGCCGCCGAGGTAGCCAAGTTCTTCGTTGAGAACATCGTCCTTCGACACGGCGCCCCAGAGGTTCTCATCACCGACAGAGGCACGGCGTTTACGGATGACCTAACCCAGGCGATCTTGGGATACAGCCACACAGTCACCGCCGGACCACCGCGTACCACCCACAGACCAACGGCCTGACCGAGCGTCTAAACAAGACCATCGCCGACATGCTGGCCATGTACGTCGACGTCGAACACAAGACGTGGGACGCCATCCTTCCGTACGTGACCTTCGCATACAACACGGCCGTACAAGAAACGACGCAGATGACGCCATACAAGTTGGTCTACGGACGGAGGCCGGCAACGACGCTCGACGCCATGTTACCAAACGTGACCGACGAGGAAAACATCGACGTGACCGCCTACCTACAGCGCGCCGAAGAAGCACGACAGCTCGCCCGCCTGCGGATCAAGAATCAGCAGACGACCGACAGCCGCCGCTACAATCTTCGGCGACGCTTCGTGGAATACCAGCCCGGCGACCGCGTTTGGGTGTGGACGCCGATACGCCGACGTGGACTCTGTGAAAAACTTCTTCGGCGATACTTCGGGCCGTACAAAGTGCTCCGACGTCTAGGCGCTCTGGACTACGAGGTTGTCCCGGACGGCATTACGAACTCTCAACGGCGCCGTGCACGACCTGAAGTCGTCCATGTCGTGCGCCTCAAACCGTATTACGCGCGTTAGCAAACCTGAGGACTGCACTTATTGTTTTATTATTGTACTTTCTTGCTTTATTGTTATTATTTATTGCTGCATGCATTTTCCCCCCATGTTCTGTTTTAAGCATCGGGATGATGCTTTTTCATAGGGGGCATTGCCATGCGCGTTTCTAATTTTCGCAGTTGCTGTATCCGGTTTTCGCCCACAAAGACTGTGAGCAACGCTCATCGGAAACCGCGCCTCTTTGTTCGAGAAGCTTCGCGATTGTTATAGATCATTTTGTTAGGATTGCGCGCGAAGTGCGAACACTCGAGCTTATTCCAGAGCTTGCGCGACAACCAGCGATAAGGCTGGAACATTCGATGCCACGCTTATAAATGCCGGCGCGCTTCACCGCTCGTCGGTTGATCGACGGCCGACGCCCTGTTCGCCGCTATCAGTGCCAGCGTGTATTGCTGTAATCTGACCTTCCGTTTACCGGCCACAAGTTCGGCCAAATAAACAGTTTCATCTGGGACATACTGCCTGCTGCCTTCGTCAACGTCACGACCACGTGACAGTATTGACAAGGCATACAAGATGGGTTCTGTTATTAGGTGTGTCTGTTTTCTTGTGAGACTTCACGTATAGAGTCTGTTGTAGCTCACAGTCGAGAAAGTATTGGGACCATGGGGCTGCCCATCACAGCTCCGAAAGGCAACGAAAGCGCTCTTGTGTTTTCTCAAGGACACCGGACTGATTCGTCGTTTGTGATGTCAAACGTGGAACTGTTACGTCAGCTCAGTCACTTTTCTCTCCTCCTCTAACTTTTCTTCCCTCTCCCCCTTTCCCCTGCAGGATTGCCTACCGGGCACAGCTCAGGCTAACCTCCCTGCCTTTCTTCTACTCTTATTCTTTCTCTGCCATGTTTCAAGAAGTCATGTTTCATACCCAAAAACGTTGTTTCTCTTCTAGCGTGCTTTGAGTCGGGGTCTGAGCATGAACGACAAAAAGGCTTTGTTAGTTAGGCTGTCTTCGTTAAGAAGTTGGCACTGGTAGCCGTCCACGGGCACGTGGAACCTATAGACTATTTTACCTCTATCTATCTATCTATCTATCTATCTATCTATCTATCTATCTATCTATCTATCTATCTATCTATCTATCTATCTATCTATCTATCTATCTATCTGTCTATCTATCTATCTATCTATCTATCTATCTATCTATCTATCTATCTATCTATCTATCTATCTATCCGCCTACGTCTGGGTTCTCTCGTGATCGCATCCTTAACTGGTAGATCAAAATTAGTATGGGAGGGGAAAATGGTTTGACGAATACGACTGTCTGGTCATGACGTGAATAACTTGAAAATCCTGTCGCGTACGTCGTCAAAGGACGACGGGCTTGTGTGAACGCCTCTAACTTGCGGTGAAGTTCCACACCTGCAGTGAATTCACTGTCTCTCTCTTTCCTTCTCTTCCCTCCTCTCTCTCATCTTTCTATTCCCCTTCCCTATTCCCCCAGTGTAGGGTAGTGGCCGGAAGTCTTTCTGGTTAACCTCCCTGCCTTCTCACTTTCTGTTTGCTTCCTTCCTTCCTGTGGGGCGAGAGGGAGCCTCGATCGCATAATCTGGGAGTGCGATAGCTCCCCAGGGGCTAAATCAAATATAAATAGTAGAGAGGCCTGGGAAGCCCTGCTGCGGAGCGAGGACCCTGCTTCACAGCAACAAGCCATCCGCCTGGCGGAAGAAGCCGCGAAGAGCCAAGAACTCTCTGCCTGCTTTTGACCGCGGAGGTGCCGGCCCCCGTGACCTAGGCCTGCGTGCCGGGGACGGGGAGCAGAGGGCCTCCATATCTGGCGCAAAATAAAGTTGTTATCATCATCATCATCATCATCATCATCCAGACACGTGTGGCGCATACCTGTATACGCCGGGACGCGGTATGCGGGTTTCCGCCTTAGGTGATTGACAGTTCATATCTGCCCAGGAACGGCGGGGACAGACATTGATAATTTAAATGTGAGAGCGTTAAAAAAACTGATATCAGCAGCGCTGACCCGACAATTTCAAAGAATAAATATCAAGGTCCCTGCAGAAATCGAACCCAAGCATTCTTCGTGCCAATCATTCATTCTACCACCGAGCTACGCCAGGTCTTCAAACTGCTTTGGAAAAAACACCCTATGCAGGCGTTATGTTGGTGAAACGCCAATTGTAGTTGCACGAATTTTATAAACATTACATATATACTACCACGATACAGGTACCGTGTCGGGTTATCGTCAGTTGTCTACTTCAGCGCAATCCAACTGAAGTTGGTCTTCTTAGCACTAGGCAGGGCTACCATCCTCGCAAGTACAAACGCTACATATCAGCTTACCGCTTCTAGTGTTAGTAATAACCATGTTGCTGTTGGCATCGCTACGGAATTATAAACAAATGATTATATAAAACATATGCGAAATGTTCAACGTACGTCCGTTCATACAATATTGGAGGATACCTTCAGCGTCAGTTCGTAACGTCTCGCTTGATGAAAACAAAAAAAACAAAAAAAAAACAAATACGCCACAGACACAATTCCTCCGCAGGCTTCGCATACATCGATGATCCGCCGCAGTGGAGCAGGGGCTATGGTGCTCGGCTGCAAAACCCAAAGGTCGCGGGTTCGATCCCGGCCGCGGCGGTCGCATTTCCATGGAGGCGAAATGGTAGAGGTCCGTGTACTGTGCGATGTCAGTGCACGTTAAAGAACACCAGATGGTCAAAATTTTCGGAGCCCTCCGCTACGGCGTCTCTCAATCATATCTTGGTTTTGGGACGTAAAACCGCAGATATTATATTGTAACATCGATTGCCCATGGTACGTGGGATCTGCCGAATTTTTTCTCCACCTAGAATGTTATCATTGTCTGATTCAAGTCCTCCACCCGATGTCGATGCTCTGGGCGGTGTAGGATAGAAAATAAAGCTGTTAATCTCTTTCCAATACTTGTTTCACTGGTACTGACCCGAAGGCTGTTTGTTTCTCGCCGTACATGGATAACAGGGTAATTAATGGTCGCAAGTAGGGTCTTCCTTGAACCAGCATAAACGGAGTGTAAGTCCTTAAGAGCTAGTTGTTTAATATGTGGCCCTGATGTAGCGATAAGATAGAGACCAGAGAAAGGACAAAAACCTGTGATGAGCGAAAATCTTTGTAAACCATAGAACCTTGCACGCATAGATATTACTGGTTAGATGTTAATGCATCGTATGCCATTGTGCGACAAAAACAAAGCCATTTTGGGGTCAAACGTGACGTGCAGTCTTAAACCTAATTCAGTATTGATTGCTCACATAACAAGCACGCTGATTTCCCTATAAGGACGCAGTTTCACGAACAAAGAAGAAACCGGGCACCCTGTAACGAGCAAGCATTCCTTCAGACACCAAACCTCAGGGCCTTCGAGTGCAGACAGAATGAAAAGTGGTATACCTCAGTACTCCGCACAGCGTTTTCGAGTTAATGAAAATATTTAACGATGGTACAGTATTAGCTAAAACGAAAGTGCTGTTCTTAGTCGACGCCTGATAACTCTCGAAACCTTCCGACATCTCTTAAAATTGATTATCTAAGGTGGCAGCCTTTCTAACGCTCTCGATCGAGACTGTCAAAAGCACTGTCATGTAAGTTAAAGCGACTACTTTAGGCCCTTCATAAGGATTTTTTTTCGACTTTAGCTCTTATGCTTGCGGAAGCGTCTTCGCGCTCGACGCGAAACGAGCCGCCACGAAACGGCGGTGACGAATAAAGGCATTGTTTGGAGTCATCGATTTATTGTGCAAAGTGTGTAATGCATTACGTCATATTCACGGACTATACGAACAAATTTTATGGGAGGACACACCGCACTTAAATGACAGTGTGGCGATGGCGGAATATAAAGTGGGCAGCTTTTCTCTAGGAAATTCTTTCATGACTGTAATCGCCATCGATGTCATTCAAGCTTAGTTACTATGCGAATTAGGGTGTTTTGCCACTTTGTACGTATTCGCAGTTATATATCCAATAGGAAACATCGAACACAAGACGAGTAAGTGAAGGGACGGGGTTGTAATTAGAAACAGAAACTTTACTGTAAAAATGACACAGATCCTCCGAAAGACTGTAAGCGCATGCACGCCCCTATCGAAAAATCTCATATGACACGTATGACACGTATGACACATATCCAATAATATCGTATGATCATACAAGAACACATATGATTCATATGTGTTCATGCGAGATTATTGGATACGAGGCATATGTGTCATATGAGAATTTTCGATAGGGGCGTCATGTAGTGCAAAATAATTTGGGTGATAGGGAACATAACAGTGACAAGGCAACGTAACAGTGACAAGTGACTCAAAGGTAAGTCACTTACGCACGTCTCCTTCTGCTTAATGTATGGAAGGCACCTAGGAATTCACTTTCTGTTGTGTCCTTTCCATAATGTCTGTGCATGTGAACACGGGACTGCTCCTACGCTTCTTGCAGTACTTAAAATAACAGTTATTGCCATCAGTCCAGATAAATTAATTTTGTGTTCACGTTCGCCGTCATTAACGACTTGTTGGGCCTATGTGCACTTTTATGCGCGGAAACTAAATGCAGTATGTAAGTCGTATTTAACGTGGGAGCGGTCCGCATCTGTCCCAGTCTGATTTCTTAGGATATAGAAAAAGTCACAGTTTCACCGCAAGGTTGAAGCAATGAATGCGATAGCAACAACTTGTGATGTTATACGAAGTGAGGCTGGCAGCTAACTCTTTTCGATCCGATCTCATGCAACTCTACAAAACGCTGGTTTAAGAGAATACGGCCGCTCCAGGGACACTCTTCGCACACTCTCTTCGCGTTGAGAGCGCAGCACGTAGAAAGGTATACGAGCCAGCCCGCTGACGGCTGTCGAGAGAGCGAGATAACGCGCTCACCAGCGACGACCGCGCTCGTAAAAACAGAGGTCACAGTTGCTGCTCGAGAGACAACCCCCCTTCCCCTCTCGCGTCTTTTCACGCTCGTTAAATACGGTCGGGGCGTTTCAGTTTCCTCTCTGCTTGAACATTCGACGGCTGGTCTAACAGGCGGGGGGGGATCTTATCGCATGCACCTCGGAGCGATGGAGATGGGCCGGTTCGTTTGATCTCCGCTTCAGCCGCGTTCATCGCCCCCGCTCGCGCGCTATTACCCGCGGGTAGAACGTACTATGCGCTGGGATATCTTGTCAACTTGGACTTCATACGTGACATGACGCCGACGGCGACGGCAACGATGACGGCAAAAAGCCGTCGAGACTGTCCATACAATTGCTATCGCAATAAAAAGGTCATACCATACCTGTGTGCTTTCTTAAAGCCCAGGCTCATGCTATCGCTTTCTTCGTATGTACACCGCGTTTTATGCCTAGACTTATGCAACCGTAGTTGCATGCTTTTACAGAGAAGTCATTAAAGAAAGTTTTGCAAACATATTTGTGTTTTGGCTGTGAAGGCCACCGCCGGTGCGGTCTGTATTAAATGTGAAATAGCAACTTATCACGGTACCTATGTCATTTCCCGAGGCAGGCGCCTGACTAGAACATCGGCAAGCACGCGAGGCCTGTGTCTGCACAGAGCCCCCTGGCACAGCAACCAAAAATGTGCTCAAGAAGGGACACATCGGTCGTTTTAGCGTACCTAAATTTTCTCACCTGGTCTGGTGGCAACATGTTGGATGATCGAAGGTTGTCAGCCCATGCCAAAGCTTCAGGTGACTGTACCTGCACATGCTCTTGTGTCTTTGCCTCAGTAGGCAATTGCTGTGCTGTACATAAAACAAGCGTTGGTGTAAATTCGGCGGTAGTTCATTTATGTGCGATATAAATGTAGCGCATCATTCATATTTACGTGCATTCTAAAATGGTCTTTTCGAACATGAAGAGCCTGGTTTATTCACCGTTTTTTGATCTCATAAATATGTGATCTCATAAATCAAGCATTCTCCATCAGCACAGAAACCTAATATGGATTCCTTTTTTTATGTTGATATACATGTGTACTCGGCGACTATACTTTGTCACGCGGTGAAAACGTTGCTTACCCCCCTATAACATATTTAGAGGCTATCTGTACGCTTTGTAACTATGAGAGCATCTTATTGAACAGACTGAAGTTCCACTGAAGGTGCACGCACCACATTTGTAGGGCAGTGGCGCTTCAGAATGTATGTGAATGTAAGCGCGTGGCACTGGATGTAGCTCATTTTTTTACGAACGATTTGCCTTTTGATACCAGCTACACAATGCGCCGCATCGCTCACAAACTAAAAACAAATCTTCAGTGCATTGTTCAAACGACGCACTTACGTCTCCGTCAATCCCATCAGGGCTTAGAAAAACCAAAGTGCTTCCTGACTGCTTTCAGTAAAAGCCCCTCCTACGACATCCACTTCGACCTTTCGGGTATTAGTGCTCCACTGACATCGCTCACGTTTGACTCCTGGGTTCATGCTTTTTCGTTCTTGTACTGTCGTTCGGCCTCCTGTTCTTTCGGTGCTTATCAGATCATGTCGGGAATGCTAGCCCACATTCGTAACCCTGTTTATTTGGTTCTTTTTCCTTACATCTTTGCAGTTGGAAGTGCTGGAAGTGCTGTTGGAAGTAGTTGGAAGTGCCGGAAGACAGTAGTTGGAAGAGCTGTTTTTCATGATCGGATGACAAAGCCAACAAAGAAAACGGCTTTTCGAGATGCTTTGCGAGGGCTTTTCTTCCGCTTTAGTCCGTTGTCGGGGCCTAAGGACTAGCCTCTTACCCGTCTGGGATTGTTCTACAAGCCGCTCTCAGGCGGAGCTGGTTGTTCCGCCTTTAAGGCAAGCGGACTGACATCTTTGGAACGGACTGGTATTGAATCGTAGAACTGAAAGAGCCATGAACGTAAATACTTGTATTCGCCAAAGTGGCTGTAGTAATGAATACGTCCAAATACTTGGACAAAGACAGTAAGAGAGAGTCATTCGCCCAGTTTTGTCGTTTTTAATGAAACAATCGTTAATAAGAACAGGACAAAGTATGCATTTACAACTGAACAGCGAATGTCGGGTTGAAGTGTGGTGTTTCAAGCTTCCATAATAATTTTGAATGCGAAGATTTCTTTGGGTTCTTCTGCGAATTTTACATACCGTATAGTGATGCTATTGTGGCTGTGGCTCCCTTCCGGAATAGATCCCTGGGTGGTTCATGACTGATAAAGGACTCAAACCTCAAGCACCTCTAGCGAAAAAAGCAAGAAAGAATGCTAATTATATCAAAGTAAGAAAGAAAGCTATGCAAGATTGACCACATTAGAAAGTTTGTCAACTGTGATGACAGTGCTATTTATCGCGTTCTCTTATCTTGTGGCCACGAGTATATTGGGCAGACAGGCAGATTTGGGAACAGCAGGTTGAGGGAACACCACTAGAATGTTAATAAAAGTAAACAAGGGGCACCTAAGCTTGTATTGTCGACAATGTGGAACTGCGTCTGGGTCACGAGGTCGACACGGATCATGCGAGCCCTTGTTTGAATGGAGTGAAATTATTAGTCGTCACAAAGACAAACAGGTTAGGGAGGTTATAAAGGCTTTGAACATTGGACATGCGGGAAACAGGTGTGTGAGCGGGGCATCTCTGGCACTAACGAAAACTCGGTTTCCTGAATACTGCCACGCGTGTTTATTGCTTTCTTTCGACGTGGTCGGACTTCAATCGCAAGGACTGTTAGCAATGTCTCGTCGCAGACAGCGCCGCCAAGTTTTGGAAGCTTCGCGATTGTCTGAGCTAGGCTTGTTAATATTCCCCGCAGGACGCGGATAGTCAAGTTTATTCGAGAGCTTCCTTTGTCGTTCACTGAGATGTACCGTTTATCTGAGCGCGTATTTCTCTCAATAAAAGAAAGCGCAAGAAATATGAGAAAACCACATGTTATACGATAGCGCACGTTCGAAGAATTCGAAGCACGTAGCGTTCACCGTATGAGTTTCCTCAGCGGAGAAGAATCAGTCGAAAAAGAGATTTCCTTTGCTTTGTGATAGCGTTATCTCAAGGCCAAGCATAGTTAGGACTCACGAAGAGCATTGGGAACACGATGGTATTGTGCCATTACACGCAATCATTTTGTGTTGTTTCAAGGCCGGGCAATAGAGGAAACGCGCTGCACGCGCCGCGTCTCCTATATAGCGCGGCCGGGGCATATGCTGAAAGGCTAAGTGCTGCAAAACATTACCTCGTCCTGAGTAAACGCTTGTGTGTGGTTCAGCACATTGTTATTCATGGTTCTTAGTGCTACGCTTTTGATAACATTAACGTTTACGTGTAAGGGAAGTATCTTATGCAACAAATTTGTCCAAGAAAACGGAATGAATTGAAATTTCAAATGTGTCCTCCAAGACAGCCTAAGGAATTGCAGCTACCACAACGTCACGTTGGAAAATATATGTGAGCAATAATCGTCGTTGTACATTGCGCACGCATGAAGGCTCACGAAAGGTACGCAAAGCTACGGGACATCATAGAACCCCTGTAGATAGCGCTTTACTTTACGACCACCTGCGAACAACATAAAACAAGTGCAACTACGTGCGTACTCTACGAACTTACTAAATTACTTCCACCAGCAATTGCGCGCCGGCTCGCCACAAATCCTGATTCCGTGCAATGCTTCGATCGTCTTTCGCCAGACGAATAGCCCGGATTCATAACAGGATGGTCCTTTTTGCCATGAACGAAAACGAGAAGCCACAGTTTTACAAGAAATCAAAATGAAAGGAATCGACCGTATATAAATGGCTAGATTGCTCAAGAGACGATAAAATAGAAGTCAATGACACTGAGCTAGACACGACAACTGCAATAAAATGACCGGAAGCGGAAGCTGGAATTTCGGTCTCCACATCGCGCGCGCTTTCGGTGGGAAAAACGGCTCATATTTCTAGAAGGTTATATAACGGCAATTTTTGCGTTTACGCCCACTACCCGTCTTTCTACGTTTTGCGCATTCATCAAAGCGCTTGGCTAATGCGTACCTATCCATTTGCGGGTGAAAGCTGCTTTTAGTGTGATCATGAACGCGCTCGCTACACACCATATCAGGCGTCACGCGTAATGATCTGTCTATGGCCGTTGCAGGCCGTTTTATTTCCAATCACGAAAAGTGTAGGGTGTCGTTGGCTGCACACCGTTTCAGCATCGGGGGTATTACTGGTAATGGCTCCTCACCTCCTCTAATTTCCTTCGTGCGCTTGCTTTTCGTGTGAGCACTTTTTGAAATCATTTCCGTCGTCTTGCGTATGGTAGTTAGGCAGAACTTTCTCTTCCGGTTAATTACCCTTCCTTTACCTAGTTTGTCTTTGTTTCAATCTGAAAATAGTGCTGGTTTTTCGAAGAGTGTGAAAAAACTTCCGAAGAATGCAAAAAGCTATGCTCCTCAGCCAAGACACAGGATGAGACGGAATAGCAACTATATGGACACTTTCGGCGGGGATTTGCCGGCGGTGCCGCCTTCATGTTCTGTATGAAGTCCAAATGGATAACATGGCCCCGCACAATGTATACCAGGCTCGAGTAAAATAGTGACCGTTGGAAAGGAACGTGACTAAAGCCCAGACGGAGTGAGCCAGTCATCATCACACGAAGGGTGCATGCGGTAATATGTCGCCGCGTGTGAGGCCTGCCGTCGATGGCTCCTCCCGCGTCCACTGCGCTTGGTATCCATACGAACATGTTCGCAAGAAGCTAGCAAAACAGTTGAAGTCTGCCACAGCACATCGAAATGGTGTTGCGAAAAGCGTGACCATACGCTTTCCATAAAGCATTGGTGCCCCATTAAGTTGCATGATACAAGATATCTTTGTTATCCGTTTTGCAAGGTCCAAGCGT
Organism: Rhipicephalus appendiculatus; assembly: GCA_030522465.1. Classification (NCBI taxonomy): domain Eukaryota; kingdom Metazoa; phylum Arthropoda; class Arachnida; order Ixodida; family Ixodidae; genus Rhipicephalus; species Rhipicephalus appendiculatus. The sequence continues at coordinate 24,890 of JALIZH010013902.1, read as the reverse complement.
ACTCTCCATTCTTGCATCAAACCAGCTTTTCCGTTTCTATGTCGTACAGTACAGTGCCATAACTTCTAAATAAATACATGTAGCTCTATGAAAATTTGCACGTGTTGTTCTCTATTCAGTTCAATAAATATGCAATATCTCAATAAAATCCAACCAGTAGTTCTTGCATGGGCCTTAATGGGTTAATCTAACCTGCCCACCTAATTTCTTGCGTCGCCCTCGCAAAAAGTTTTCCTTCTCTTGGAATCCAGACAGTTACTCTTAATAACCAACGGTTATCTTGCCCACGCACTATGTGTCCTGCCCATGTCGATTTCTTCTTGATTTCGACTATGTCCTTAACGCATGCTTATTCCCGGGCCTATTTTGCTCTATTCTCCTTCCTTAAGGTTGCAACTGTCATTTTCTCTTCCATGGCTCGCTGCACCGTCCTGAGCTTAAGTTGAACCCGCTTGTACGCATCCAGGTTTCTGCTCAGTAGGTAAGTGCCGGTAAGATGCAATTGTTATATACCTTCCTCTTAAGTGATAGTGGTCAACTACCATTCATGATTTCAGAATGCTTACCGAATGTGCTCCAACCCAACTTTATTCTTCTAGTTACTTCAGTCTCATAGTTAGGCTCTGCAGTTACTACGTACCCTAAGTACACATATTCCTTTACAAGTTCCAGTGCCTCCCTACCTATCGCAAAGCGCTGTTCTCTTCTTACACTGCTGCATATTACTTTAGGTTTCTGCATATTAATTTTCAGACCTAGCATTCTACTTTCCTTGTACGATTAAGTAATCATGATTTGCGATTCCGCCCCTTAGTTACTCCTGAAATTCATCCCCTGAGTGCAATCATTTGTCTGTCGAACTTGCAGACGTCATTCCTGTGTTGTCGCAGCCTAGTTGAGCACAGCGAGGTGAACGACCACCGCATTGCTTTTGAGAACGGCAATGGTCTGTGCTGATTAACGAAACATAGCTGCAAATTTTGTCGCAGTCGCACTGATCTAAGCAGCACTTTATCTGTGTACTTATTTTCATATCTGGGCCGTTGACAATTGATGAGCATTCAGCACAGAGCCCTCATATATATATGCGATATTTGCAGCTTTAGACAAACGTCACCACATCGTACTGTGGAACAAAGACACCTGGCTATAATTCCCGCTATATGTTTCGATATATTCTAAGTATGTAGAGCGCAAAGAAACGAAGACAAGAGAAGATACATAAACGACATAGACGACATATGTGTTTTCTCTTGTCTTTGTTTCTTTGCGCTGCACATGCTTAGTATATATGCAGACATGTAAAAACTAGCCCACCAACGGATCCTTATAGAACGCTATATGTTCCCTGAATGGGGTCGTTCCATACATGAAGCTCACTCCAATGTGGTATTCGCGTCAGCTGGCTTGCAGGTGAACAGAACTCGTCCATGTTATTCTATAATTAGTATTTAGAAATTTCCACAGTTGTTTGACATGAATTTTCGAACGGGCTGCTGTAGTGAATAAAATCATTAAAAACTGCACACACAGAACACACAAAGCATTACTCAAAATTGTCAAAATGGATGCTATCAGTGCGCAACCAAATGGGAATTATATGCGCACAGAATATCATTGTAGAGTGAAAAGTCCGAGGAAATAGACGCACGTAACGACGTTTATTATGAGTTCGCTATTTCTAAAGTAACTAATTTGATTATTGCCACAAGAGACGCTTAAAGAATTTTTTAGAACTTTCTTGATACGAGATTGTTACGCATCATGACGAACGTGTGGTTTTTCTCCGCTTTCCATTGCTCCGAATAGTAATTAAAGATAGCATCCATAAGTGCAGAAAGCCCCCCACCTCCCCGAAGGGAATCGTGAGGAAATGCGACTGCATTTCGCGCGCGCTTCACTCCATTTATATATAATGGTTGTGGTTCGAAGAAGGAAAAGGCGCCTAATTTCTGCAGCCCGGTCGGAAGCACGGCGCAGCGCCTTTTTTTTTGCTTTTTCTTCTTTTTTTTAATTTATTAATTTATTTTTTAAATTTTTTTTTCATATATAGCTCCGCCGAGCTCCGCCGCAGACCGCTTTTAGTTAACGCGCACGCTGCGAATTTTTATTGTTCAACAACGCACAGGAGAAATCTCCCACCGGCACCACCTTGGAGGTCAAGATTCATTGCCATATATACGGGGTGGCCAGTGAACGGTTGTGCAGCGCGAGCAGTCGGTTTTTTCAACCAAGAAACTCGCTAGCAGACGCTGCCTGTGTTGGCGTCGCGAGGCGAGAGAGGGAGAGGGGGGGAGCGTAGGAGAGAGAGAGGGGGCGCGCATGCGCAGTGGGAGTGTGGACGCTGCGGGCAGAGATGCCTAGAGAAGAGAGGGGGGGAGCGTAGGAGAGGAGAAGAGAGGTGGGACGCGCATCCGCAGTGGGAGTGTGGACGGCGCGGGCAGGGATGCCTAGAGGAGAGAGGGGGGAGCGTAGCAGGGAAGAGAGGAGGGGAGGCGCATGCGCAGTGAGGGTGCCGCGGGGAGGGATGCCTAGGGGAGAGAGAGGGAGAGAGGAGTTTTTTTTTATTTTTATTTTTTTAAAGGGTTTGCGCATGCGCAGTAAGGGCGGTCACGCCATACACCACCACCACCGGATTAAGCTTCGCCATAAGATGCTTCACATCTAACACCTGCTGGCGCGCACACCTCCTCAACCTATCCTCCTCCTCCTCCTCCTCCTCCGCGGACAACGCCGCACAACGCCAACGCCGGATGCCTGACATAGCCCGACTATGAAATGCATTCGCATTTAAAATGGGGCGCAGTCAAGAGAAACGGCTACATTTTGGGCAGGAGAGATCAGCATTTGTTACACTGTGCAAATAAAGCGCGCGTCTACAGTATCCGCCGGTAATAAACCAAGGTACAAAAGTTGAAGCGGCTGTCTGCTCACTTTAACAAACGAATCCAGAACAACAAGAGCAAACGCACGCGTATGGCACAACTCGGCACGGCTAATCAGAAGTCAGCAAGAAGGAGTGCTGTATCGCCTTGTCTTCTCCGCGGAGGCTTCAAAGTACCACTCCAGCTGCAGTGCACCCGCAGGGCCTACCTCCAGCCTAACACGATTCCTTCTTTCGTGTGGCTCAGTCCTCCTTAGCATTCTCCGCGAATCCGCGCTTATCACGGCCTGTTTTCAATGCACGTCCACCTAGCAGCGTCTCGAGGATGACGCCATGATTGTCCGAGAATGCCAAACAAGTGTTTCCTATGCACGGTCACCGTGAAGCATGCCTCTAACCGGCTATGGTTGCCTGTTGTTTTACCGATTAGTCGGTCCTTGCAGTAAGCATTATATTGTATAAAGAAAAACTTTGTAAGTAACCAAGTGAATCCTCAATTCATTATAAGATGGTGTAAATGAGCGCTTTTCGCAATATACATGCCTTTATATTGGCCTATAACCGAAACTTCCTTCGTTACTTTCAGAGGAAACTTTCATTGGGAAAATATTTTACGCTATTGTACCGTACGTCGTTATACAATTCGAGCACTCCGTGCATTACTCATTGAGGCAGTTTTACTGCCACCACAATTATGAGTTCGAAACTTTGTTTCTCACACTGGTCCGTTAGCCCATTTAATTCCGATAGCAATTATATGGACCCTCTTTGCGGGTTTTTGCCATCACCAACTCCATTACCGTCACTGTTAAGCATACGTATATGTATGTATATACTCATAAAAGCTACAAATAAAAACAATTCAGAAGAAATTTTCTAAGAAGCGCGCGACCGGTGACTTAAGGAGCACTATTATAACGTGAACACAGCTGTTTCCGGTCATTTAGGGTTGCGCTGCCGAGATTTTGGGTCCGTTCCACGCTCTGAAGGCACGGCAGTGCTTAGCTGTTCATCAGACAAGAAGAAAAGATTAATCATCGAAGCTGCACACATAGAAAAACAGGAAAACGCATGTGTAAGCATGGCGTCACTAGCACTGACCGAGAAAGAAAAGCGATTTCTAGTTTTGTACAGTTAGATGAGCAAGCGATTGTTATGTGTGGACGATAAGTGCAAGAGATCGTTGAACGGCTCTTTATTGTTATGTGTATGCCATATATTTCATGCACTGCGGCAAATAAAAAATCAGTTGTGAACAGCGCTCGCGTGTGTGCCCCTTTCGTCCCTGTCTTGCGCTATTTTTTTTGTTACAATGCTACAACACCAAAAACTTGCCCACCGACAAGCACTAACTCGAGCACGTGTGACAGGTACCCACCAGCCGTGTGACACGTACCCACCTAACCCGAGCTGGGGTATGCTGGAGAAACAATTTTTCTTGACTGAACACAAACATGCGGAACCCAAGCTTCACTGTTGTAAAATCTGTAAAATGCCGTGAAAACCTTCTCAAAAGTGCAAAATCTTCTACATGTCAGTCTGTATACAGCAAAAAGATTCGCCTATGAACAGTCATCGAAATGTCACTCTCCCGTTCAGATTTTGCGTATATACGTTTATCTAAATGGGCTAGTGCTTCGACGAAGAAAAACCGAAACTGGAAGTCAAATCGGCTTCAAGCTGCCGGAGTTCGCTCGCAGCCTTCCTGTAGGACTTATAGCCTTCACTCCAATGCCATGATAAGTTGTCGCCGAGTATAGCAGTCGAAATCTCCCACAGATATTCTGTGAACGCGATTGGATGTTAAATTGAAAGACTGGTACAAACGTTGACTGTACAAATAATACAAACGTTGACTATCAGGAGTAAATGATAATCACCACTGTTTTTTTAAATGCGAAGCATTTCTTTGCGTACTGTAAGAACTTTTGCGTTTCTATCTACGTATCTATCTATCTATCTATCTATCTAGCCGCCTACGTCTGGGTGCTCTCGTGATGGCCTCTTTAACTTAGGGTAGACCAAAATTTGTATGAGAGGGTAAGAGGTATTGACGAATATGTCTGGCTGGTCATGACATGAATAACGTGAAAATCCCGTCGCGTACGTCGTCAAACCCATTTCTTCAGGCACGTGTGGCTCATACCCGTATACCACGGGCCGTGGAATGCGGGTATGCGCCACTGGACTTAGACAATTTAGATCTACCCAGGAATGGCAAGTACATGCATTGGTAATTGAAGTGCGAGAGCGTTAAGAGAAACTAGTATCGGTGGCATTGACTCTGGTGTTTTAAAGACGACAGCGTTAAGAAAAACGGACATCGGTGGCGTTTACGCGAGGAATACAAAGAACAGAAATCAGAGTCCCAGCAGGAATCGAACCCAAGCATTCTGCGTGGCAATCAAGCATTCTACCACAGAGCCACGTCAGGTCTCGAAACTGCTTTGGCAGAACACCCTATGCAGGCGTAATGTTGGTGAAACGTATATTGTGGTCTGGCTATCTAATTTTATAAACATTACATACGTACACCTATGACGAAGGAGTCATGTCGGGTTAATGTCAGTTGAACACTTAAGCGCCATCCACTGTAGTTGGTTTACGTAGCACTATACAGGGCTACCATCCTTGCAAGCACAAGCTCTATATATCAGCTTACGGCTTCTGGTGTTGGCAATACCCATGTTTCTGGTTGTATCGTTACACAACTGTAAACAACTGGTTATATTAAACATATGCGACTGTTCAACATCTCTGTGCGTGCAACATTTGCACATATCTTTAGCGTCATTTCATAACGTTTCGCTCAATAAACAAATTACAACCCAGTCACCTTACCTCCGGATGCTTCGCATAACATCGATTCCCATGGTACTTGGGATCTGCCGAATTTTTTTTCACATTCACCAAGAAAAAGGAGTAACACATAGACATTAGAACCCTAAGAATCAGGGTATAGCGCGTAGTGGCTGGGTCATCTTGAGCAACTACCTCAATGCATATGTCCCAGCCCAGTAAACCTCACTCACCCGTGTTCATGGTGCATCTTCAAATGCTCTGAGGTCTTTCTCAAAACCATTGCCAAAGCAGGGAGGAGGAAAGAGATGAGAGGTGAACAAACCTAGAGCCTTCAATTGTAGCCCGGTACACCGAAGAGGCTTTGCTAACACGCAATGTAAAAAAAGCAATCCGTTTGCTGAGTAACAAGGGACAAACAGAGCAGTACACCAAAAGATGAAGATCTGGCCTAGTATGTCTGCCGTAAACACCAAAACAATAGCACAAAACGAGAGTAAAGAGATGAGAAAAAAAGAACCAGTCAATGGCGGCGATAACATGGGCAGGGAGAAGAGGGAGGATGGTGTGGACAAGAAGTAAGCTATGGTGCCTGGTCTGCACTTTTTCTGGTTCAGCGTTTACGGTCAACGGCCACAAAAGACCACAATCTCTTGCTCCAGGAGGCACCCGGTCTTTCTCTCCGACTAGTTCTGAAGCCCTCCAGCCAAGAAGCCGTTGTTGGCGAGTGATGGCTTTCCTGAAATACCGCGCTCTTCCTTCCGCCCTCGTCGCATCCGCAGAACAAGAATTCCGACAAGCAAAGGATGTGTGATGGAAAGTAAGCATAAAAGTTTTGGATGGAGAGTACTGCGGCCAGTGTTTTCGTGAAAAACAACGTAAATAGTATGCGAATAGAAAGGAGAGCAAAAAGAAGACAAGATAGGAAGTGCCGTGGAAGACCGGAAGCAAGGTTTTTGGTGCGAGAAACCACGCGAGAGAGCAAGCAAGGAAGCAAAGTGGAATACCGTGGGGGCATTGACTGCCACAGTTACTTTGTTAGACTTGGCTGCTTGCTTGTATACTTTTTCGCGCGGTCAGTGACCAATTGCTGGCAGCATGACCGCAGGACACGGGCCAGGGAAGCTGATACTTTGTTCTTGTCAGTGTTTTGGTATTGTGCTTGTTTTCTCCATGTCTTCATCATTGGTGTTTAGCAAGTCTCTCGGTGCGTGTACTAAGTTAGTACACGCTTGCGCATTCAGAGTGCCTCTCTTTTTCCTTTTTTGTTTCTCTCGCTTTCTTATTCGTCCTCCCATAACAATTGATTCACGCATTTTCTTTATCGATATAGTTCTAAATCCACCGCTATACATGCAGCGAAACCTGAAGCAGTGCGTAGCTCAGGCACCCAGCGATTCTACTTCGCGGACCTTCCATTGCATCGTTTAGCATACCGTCGATGACGTCAACATTTTAGGTAAGCATGTCGGGTGATCCCATCACTAGCAGATTCGCAAACTAGGTGTGCGACTCGTGTGCTACTTTTTGATGTGCTCTGTCGACTTCCTTCTTTCTGCGGCAGTAGAGATACGTGTCGTCTGCAACGAGTTCCGCCAGGCAGTTTTCCGTTTTAATTGTAGCGGCGGAGAAGTGCTGGTGTGAGAGGAAGTCGTGCACTCGGCGTGGTGATACCCTCCATTGCACGGCGCAAGAGTCAACCGCACGATTTCGAAACGTTTTAGACATTCCAATTCAATTATTGCGATTACTTTTTGGTTATTTCTGAGAATTTTAAAATATCAGACATCATACGTTGTATTCCAGCTTTGAGCACTACTAGCCTTGTTTTAGGCCTGTATCGCCCTTTTGATTGCGAGCGTGATTACGCCGCGCGAGATATATGCATGGACGACACGACCGGCCCTTAAAGTGCCACGCACTCAAACGACAACTTGTAAAGTACTCCTTAGCTGTGCTTGGAGTATTGACGCCTTATAGATATAGTTTCTGAACTTGCGTCAAAAGTGTGTTCGTGGCAATCATCAGTGGAAGTGCACAACAGTCGGAAAATGCAAGGTTAAGTGAAGGAGTGAGCAAGAATATAAGGAGGTGGGAAGAAACGGCGAGTCTGCAGAAGTGAGTTTTCAAAAAAGAAAAAGGAAGCTTTTTGCGAGGAACTCTAGTGTGATCGCCAACGAAGTACTTCCAGCTAAAAGAAGCATCTTACGCAGTGAAAAAGCGACTCGCAAGTTACCGTTCTTTTACTAACTGTAAAACTAGCTCCCTCATAAGGACGGGAAGGTGGCATTTGAAGATGGCACATCGACCACCTGCCATGGACCATGAAGTGTATAGTATGCTCAATAAAAAAATCGTATTTCAAGTGGCTCCGGATGCTCTGCAATCCCTTCATCAAGTGTTTAATTTCAAGGTCACTGTTTTGTAATGTCGCCATCTCACACAGACGAGCCTTATGCTTACGTATTTCTGTGGGCTTCGAGACGGTGATTTCAATTAGGAAAATTACCATGAGAGATGTTCGCTGGACAACGGCCATCCGGTCTGATTTCCGGTCTAGCAAATTTTGCTTAAAGAAAGTCTTCGTCAGCTAGGAAACTTTTACCCATTCGAGACTGGTTGTGCCGCTACATAGCTGTGCAGCCACATGGCATTACCTTCTCGCTGGAAAACAGCAGTGAAGCATTAAATCTTAAGACGCCACGCATTAGTGAAAATTTCAAGGAGTTGCGATTTATATTGCTATGCGGTATTTTTTCTGGGGGCGTTTCAAGTTTCAATCAAGCCTATTTTACACCACACAATATAAATGTAGCCGAATGTTATTCTGCCATACAAACTGGCGAGTTTGCAATCTGGGCTTTAAATACTGACTTAGCGAGTCGAAAGCGGATGATCCTGTAATCCAACCTTTACAATATGCTTAGTGTAGTGAATCTATGCTCAAAGAAAATGCCACATGAAACACAGGCCGTGTGCTGGGAAGAAACGGAGTTTTGTACAGGACTGAATAATTCCTAACAGTACTCACTACATTTAAACGAACTTACTGTAATCAACAGCAAGTCCTCCAGATTTAAATTTCACCGATTCACTCCTCACAATTTACTTTTATGGTCGCTAGAAATATCCACAATCGTAAACATCTAAAAAATACAGTCTCTCTCTCTCTCGATCTTTCTCACGCCACTGACAAGTTAGTTGCCATGAAAACCGAATGACGAATAATTTTTTTGACAAATTTCCTCGTTTTTGCAGTCGAAACATTCTCTTAAGTCCCATCTTACTGTCACTGAGTGCAGAGGAACGAGTTTCTGAAAACACACATCGCGATATATTAACGCGACAGCGTTAAATCATTGGTTTCGCAGGAATTACGGTTTCGGCATTGATGTCGGCGTCGTCGGCGTTGGTTGTGAGCAATGAATCGGCGTTGTCGGTGAATGAAAATTCGAGATAGATGCAAAGAAGCAAAATTATAAAAATGATTGGTACGATTGAGAACCAAGGCCAGACCTTCAATGTGGCAAACAGCTCTTCTACAATGGAGCCACGCCAGTGGGTGAAACTGTATTGTCAAAATGCTATAAGAATAGCTTGTACGGATCTACTTGCTGTTGGGCTAGTCGGTTCATACTGCGCATTGACCATAATACTACGGTCACATAGAGAAAAACGACCAAAAAGGAGCGAAAAGCAACAATGTAAGCGCTAACATTCGACTGATTCATCTCAACATGGCACAAGGGCAATATAACGACTTATTCTGGGCAAAGTGCCAAACCACATATCATTGGCGCATCACGTAACCGTCAACACACTTTCTAAAAAACGACTTACCGCAGAAAAGAGGGAAATAGATGGGTCGCTGACACAAGATCCCCTAGTTTCCTGATATGAAATGCCTCAGTAATCGCGCGGCCTTATCTTTGTTCCGACAATACTAATCTTGTCCAGCCGTTACTCACACTGATGTTCATGACAATGCGTAGGCAAATGCGCTCTATCTTTACCTTTTAAAGATGGTTGGTATTGTGATACGTGATGGCATGTTGTTCAGCATTTTGCGCAGGAAAAGAAGTTCATACATATAGCCTGTCTACCATGTTGCAATAAATCGGTACAAAGTTAGCGTTGACATTGTTGATTTTCAATCCTTTCTTTTTGTCGTTTTGTGCCGAGGGACCATATTTTTATGGTCAATACACAATGGTATGCAGCGAGAGGACTCTTATTAACGCATGCAATATTTCGTGGCGGAATCGTATAACCGCGCCAGGCGTCAAAACATGTGAATTCCACAATGAGTGGGTGGTTAAATGCTGCGCACCATTACAAAGTGGGCAGCTGCACAGGAGCGCGTGGCATCTTCGCGGATGCATAGTGAGTTCTTTGCCAATCACCAAAAGAAAAAAATTATGTCCTAGTGGGCACTTCGTAACTGTACTTGTAGTAGGCATGCTAGGTAAATTTAAAACAGCCAATCTTACGTGCACAAACCTTGCTTTTCTTACGGCATGGTTGAAGACGATGCGCACGTAGCCCGAATATGCTATCGCGTTCTACTCTTGAGAGAGAAGCACGAGCATCCTGCAGGCTTTCCATTTTTATCTCCGGAAGTTGTTGTTAAAAAAATCACAGCATATTTACGAAGTGAATGATGATCAAGGAGCTTGCTCCAGAGTTTAAATCCGGTAAACCGTGAATCATCTGTACATCTGCTCAATCATCACCGTGATCACCGCCTTCGTTTTCTTCGAAACGCACGAGGCGGCTCCAGTCGATCTTGATCTTGAGATATTTGTAAAGTGGAGAATGTTCCAGATGTTTTACCCAGGCGTGTACGTGGCGTTTCCTGGCGTGACCCTTCTTGTAGGAAGGCTTATTATTGAGCCGGCGCTTGAGGTGAACGTCGAAGGCTGCGTCGTCGGGGACGCTCCGCGTCAGGCACTGCCTGGTGTTGGGCACGTTGATAGGAACGTGGATCACTTGCCCCTTAATGCCGTACTGATCGCCGCCGTGAGTCAGACGCCTGATGCTCATGCATGAAGGGTAGGCGAGGAGCGATAAGGCGTTCTTCCACTGGGTTGAGCACGGGCAGGTGATCGGGCTTGGGAGGGTAGCGATACCCGTGCGTGATGCTCATCGCGGGAACCTTTCCGCCATTCAAATCAACCGCGGCGCCATTCAAATCAACCGAGAGGACAGTTGCGCCTCTAGCGGGAGATGAGAACTGGCGTACACGGCGGGAGGGACGAGAGACTACCCCCCAGCAAAAGGAGCAAGCTCCTAAAACGTTATTTCCCTGTACAGGACTTGCGAGACGTCCCCCCTGGCTGCTCCCACGACGGAACCGGGAAGTGAATGCTCCTGGCCCTGTCATTACCATACTGGGTCGCCAGGGCTTGTTCTTCGTAAGTTGGTGTGCCAAGTAACTCTTATAGTGGTCACGCAAGAGACTGGGCCCCAGTTATTCAGAGTCCAAGAATATATGAGCCGATGTACGCGTATCTCGCTTACATGCGCTGCATATTATTTCAATATATTTTACCAACCCTTGACTTGCGCCGGGTAGTAGTACGAGTCCGTCTGCAACTGCATAAGTATTATCGCTTTAGCTCTCTTCAGGTTAGGGTGATGCTGTGAATACATGCTCTTCATTAGTCTTGTGAGCTCATTGTACCCTAACTTTTCTTTATGCGACTTGGACATCCGAACGGAATTAGGACCGTGTATGGAAGCATAAAGGTCAGTTATTTCGCGGGCGACACTGTTGAACGACTCGTCTGGATTGTCATGGCTGTCATCCACCTTTTCTATGTGTGCTGGTAACCAGTAGATAGACTTAATCATTTTACATTTTATTAAATTGGCTGTTTCGGCCCCCCTGTGGTGCAATGTTCATCAACCAAACGCCTTTATGGCTTTCCTGGAGTCACTGCACATTGTGATGCAGTTCTCAAAGTTGCCGAGCAGGTGGCCATAGCCATGACATTAGAGAATGAGAATGATCTCCGGAAGCTTTTGCGCTCTTTTTTTGGACCACTGCATTTTCGCTGAGTCTTCACCAGCTCAACTCCACAGAAGGGGGAAATAAATATAAAGATCATCGCCCACGCTAAAACCGACAGCAACCTGTGCGAAACAGGCATTCCGATCGAGTGGCTTTCGTGACACGCTCTTTCAGTAACTAAGTTGCGCGAAAGCGTGGCTACGCCAGAAGGTTATGGCACTAGCACGCGCCCGAATGTTGAGAGGAAGGATGTCATGTCGCGCACGGCAACAGAAAAGCTGTTGGTGTGACAAAGACAGAGCACCTCCCACCTTTCCCCCAGCGATCGCCCCTTCTCTCGTCAATGGGAAGAAAGAACACCAAACCAGGGCTTCGGATAGCACACGGTGCCAACAAGTGCTACGGAAGCATTTGAGCAATGTCGACACGGATGAACGCAAACGACACGAGTGTCGCCTAGAGGATGAACACGCGCCCGATTCCTGCCTCGCCGTCACTCACGCACCAGCGAACAAGGCAACATCCACACCCGCACACGCGTACAACAGCCACACGCGCACGCTCCAATATCATGCGTCGGCGCCAGTTTCCCCGAGCGCAGGACACCTACGCACGTCGTCCGAGTAATTAATGACGCGCGGCGTGACAAACCATACCCAGCGGCCGTGGCATACCAAACCATCATCGCGTGCTTGCGGGTAGTCTTGCAGCGCTGGGTTACATAAGTGCACCACAGATCCGGGTTACTGTGCGGTTGAATAGTTCGGTGCTTCTTACAAAAGCTAAGACCTAGATTATCAATGAGCACCTTCGTTTGCTATCGCGGCTGTTACTTTATTTTGTTTCGCATTCACGATCTGCACCTCAGTATTCCGATGCTATAGGCGCACTGACCTTATCCTTTAACTGTTTCCGCAGTAAATTTTATGTAAAAGAGTGTTAGGGCAGCAAGTTGGGCGAGCAAGAACATACTCATGACGGCCAGTGCAGACACAAGACGGACGAGAAAAATTGGGGTACCCTTAAGCTTCGCTTTAAGAGTTGAACGCGATAGCGATATCCTTTCCCTAGTGCGTACTTGAATCACTTAGTGCATAATATGTAATGGGTAGCATGCTTTAAACCACGAGCAATTAGGAGCGGGAAATGTTTTCGAACTTGCTGTGCACCCCCTACGTGGTATTAGAATAGGCGCAGTAACGTGTGTGCCTTTTGTAATGGGTGGCCGGCTTTGAACCATGATGTCATAATGATATTCACATGTTCTGACGCGCGATGGCAATGTACGCTTGTACCACGCAATATTACTGGGATATTTTAAGGCGAAAGCCTTTAATGTCTCATGCTCACGTCCGTCCGGTGTCCGTCCGTCCGGTGTCCGTCCGGCGTCCGTCCGTCCGGTGTCCGTCCGTCCGGCGTCCGTCCGTCCGTCCGTCCGTCCGTCCGCCCGGATGTCCGTCCGTCCGGATGTCCGTCCGTCCGTCCGTCCGTCCGGATGTCAGTCCGTCCGTCCGGATGTCCGTCTGTCCGTCCGTCCGTCCGAGTGTCCGTCCGTCCGTCGGGATGTCCGTCGGTCCGGATGTTCGTCCGTCCGTCCGTTCCTCCGGATGTCCGTCCGTCCGTCCGTCCGGATGTCAGTCTGTCCGTCCGTCCGTCCGTCCGTCCGCTCGTCCGTCCGGATGTCCGTCTGTCCGTCTGTCCGTCCGTCCGTCCGTCCGTCCGTCCGTCCGTCCGTCCGTCCGTCCGGATGTCTGTCTGTCCATCCGTCCATCCAGATGTCCGTCCGGATGTCCGTCTGTCCGTCCGTCCGTCCGTCCGTCCGTCTGTCCGTCCGTCGGTCTTTCCGTCCGTCTTTCCGTCAGTGGAATGGCCACACGCTTTCGCCGAACACACTTTGGAATGTACAAAGTGTCCTTCAATTTTTACATCTTGTATTGTGACGCCTGTATACGGGATGCGTGTTTTTTAAAGCAAGAATTATTTTCATTGCATTATTAGGCAGAGGAAGTTATCTTCAATGTAATTCCAAGTAGACGCGTGGCTGTGTGCTGGAACATTTGCTTGCCACGCAGACGGCCTGGGTTCGATCCTCACTCGGACACGGAAACTTTTATTTGTTTTATTTGCATCTTTCTCGATTTTTCGGTCACGGACAAGATGATGATTTTTTCGCTCCCAACCAACGACACCGACGCCGACGCCGGAATTTCTGCGAAACGAGCTCTTTAACACTATCGCGTTAAAGAGAAACGGCGACTCTGGCGCTGTCTAACAACTGAATGTTTATTAGAAAAACACCCATGAGATATATGGGTAGGAAAAAGATTATAATCACAACCGCACATTCCAAAAGATAATCAACAACCACAGCATTATTATCCTGCGTAGAAGATCGCAACTCATCACGTTTCAGGAAAGCCACTTCCTGATCAACCGGAACAATAGAAGGGCCGTTCACGAACGTGTTGTCCTTTTTTGTCACTGGAAACGCCTCCGCGATCTACCAAGTAGGCTGGCTCTTGTGTCTAGTCACCACGATGGCCTTAATCAGCTCAGGTGTGCAGCCGAACTGTTGGCAATGGAGGGCAAGGTGCGACGACGACGCGCCATTCAGAAAGCTAGCATGCTGTCTTAAACTGATATTGGGACACCTCCCCATCTTTCATGTGTAAAAACTGCCACATGACATGGGTATGGCATACACAACGCCGCGAGCGCAGTCAACTGACGGTGTAGAGTGCTTTATGGAACACTGACCTTCAACAGAAGCCACCCCTTTTTGTTGCACCTTTCTGTGAATGGTGGTGCACACACTTCCCGGCGTCCTGCAAGCCCGAACGACGACATTCACGTCGTAATGACTGAAAAGAGGTTTTAAGAAGCCATAGTTCTTACACAGCTTGAAGCTGGAGCAATAGCACCGTTAGGGTAGAGCTGCTTTGCCCTAAGAAAGGCGTAGCAATATTGCTGTCACTCCATGGTTGCAGTCTGTCTCCCACCACCTGAAAGGGTGGCCGGTCAGGTTTCCTGTCCATATATAACTCTGGCGTTTCTCAAACAAACGTTCAGTTGTTAAACAGCACCTGTGTCGTCGCTGGTTCTTCTCGTCCGTGTTCTGTTTGCGCTGGCCCTCGAACAACGGTCTCATTTTTTGTCAGGCGTGATTGCATAAGGGATGGTGAAGTATGATATCACAGAGTGTGCTGCTTCGCTCTTGCAGTTCACGAGAAATTTTGCGTTTCAGAAGTCGAGTTTTACCGAGTTCATGTTTACTGCTTGACATAGTGACCGAGAAAAAAATATACGATGGCAGAGAAACAAACACCAAATGGCGAAACCTTTGCCCTGAAGGAGAAGGGTGTTGTCGGTTGTAGGCGGATCTAGCCTTGCGAGATATGCTGGCTACTGCCCCACCCAGTTTTCTTCTTTCAGGCTTTGTTGAAGACATGAACAGTTCTTAAAACCGAAGCGAGGGCAGGCTACGAAGAATGCGCGCGCATCGCGACGCAACATGGCGCGTTCCAGTGCCCTAAAGACATCCCACAAGCGGTGGTGTGCCGGGCCCCGGCTTCACCACACCAACCCATAATATAAGTGTCACTCATCACGAGTAAATCCGAGGTCTGCAGTGTTTAAAATCTTCAAAACTAATCGCGACACCTCCTTCCTGAATGTCCAGTGTCAAAGCAAAAACACCATATCATTCACACTGCCGTGGGCGAGCCTTAACCTTGGAGTACTTCAAAGAAACATTGCCCATCTTTATGAAGCTCACTGCACTTAATCAAAGAGTGTTCAATATCACTATAGGTCTTACAAGTAGGACACAATGGTGTCGCGGTCACGAGATGTCTCTACACGCTCATGGAATGTGTCAGCCATCATTTCATTTATTTTAACCGTCTTGTTTTGGCAGAACGAATGGGAATGAGGCAACGTGTAGTTTGTCTGTTTGATTTATTTGTATTTAAAGGAACAGATTTCTTTGTGCGAAGTACCGGGATCGTCTTCATGGGCTATTTTTATTAGTAGTTTTTATGTCGCTGTGTTACTACGTAATCTAAGGCGAAATAGAGTGTTAATGTCCTTGTTAGTGTTGCATGGTTACCGTGTTGTAAGCTGCACAAGTTTTGTTTTGGCCGGGGAAAAGTGTATGGGAAATAAATCTATACCTAAATAAAACAACCTTGCAAAGAAAGCGTATTGAAATGTTTTAGCACCCGTTATGAAGCTCCGTGGCAACTTTATTATTTTTTTTTCACACCGCACCTTGCTTTTTTCCAGTACAGCCTCAACACCGTCTAAGCAGGTGACGAAAGTACAAACTTATACGGCACCGAGAGCAAGCAATGACAACTGTAGTGGATGAAGCAAAGTAAACATCATTTCGGAATCAGTTATATATATACACCAGAGGAAAATAAATGGCGAGTTGAAAATGGCGGCGCGTGAGGTGCAGCCTGACATGTTGCCAGAAGCGTTATTAAACTCGGGGAAAATAAATCGCGCCTGGGACTTCCGACACATCAAACCATCCACAATTACATCGCGCTCCGGCCGGGACAGAGCTTAGCGTGACACGTATGAGAGCTCTTATACCTCTCGAAAGCCACACTCTCCTTGGGGATCGCCGAGAGAGATCTTGGCGGAATGTCATCCAGCACCTTTCCCTGACGCGTTCTCATGCATGCGCGAGATTTGATATTTTATGGAGGCAGCCAAAGTTTCAGATTGCCATATTTCAGTTTCAAAAGCGACGTTTCTGACTTTTCTTGCTTCAGATGTCGTACACCAGGAGTTTGTTGCCTTTTCCGCGACAGATGAAACGTTAAAATGAACCAGGCTAGACAACACGGAGCACCGCTTTCGGATACTGGCGCGAGGAAAGTGTTAGTAAAAGTGGTGTTAGTAAAAGTGGCTTTCAACGATGTCATGTTGCTAAACACGAGCATGATTGTACATGTGTTCGTGTGCTTTGTGTTCATGTGTGCGAGTGCATTGCGTGTTCGACGGTTGAGATGACTGACAAAATTTTTACCCTGAACACAGATGGCTCCAACTGCGCAACTACCTTATGCATCAAAGGGCCCCCACTTAGACTGAATCTAAATATCCTGTTTCTCACTGGGAGGATTGTAGCGGTCACTGAAATCCTGCAGTGAGTCCTCGGACCACCTCAATACAAATCGTCATGTGCGAAGTGAGAATGTATCGCACGGGATCATACCGGAATTGCATTACACACACGCCACCCAAACCAGTTCTGGAAACTACTTGAATTCTCCTCTCTGCATTATCATGGCAAGCAAGCCTCCGAACGGATGTGGCGTCTGACTCTCTTTGTAGGAAACGCCAACCAAGCCGACCGCAAACGCCGCTCCAGATTTATAAGTGAATATAACTCCAAAGATAAACAATTCTGTGTCAATCTCCATTCATCATTACTCTAGAAGGCTCATATTTTCTGCACATTGACATCTTAAGTTTGTTTATCCTATCTCGGTCTCTCTTTCTAATAGTGTTGCAGCTTTTTTAGCAATACTGCCATTTTTATATTACTCCTAGTTTGATTGGCCTGGATGTCTTCGCTGTGATCCTCATTCCGTAGCCGTAAATACAGAAATCCGTGCTGACACCGGTGTCAGTTGTCGGGCCCTTTCAGTTTTTGTAGTCGGTTTCTGCATCTTTCAAGCAGGAAGAAAAAACGTCCATCAGTGTCACTGCGTTGAAACAGAACCAGATTCCCAAGCACGGCACTTCGCGTTTCCTTTCTTTTCTTTTTTTAAAGCGTAGTCATTTCCTTCAGGCTTTGTCACCAGAAAACTGTCACCATCATGATCGGCCTTGTTTATCTTCAGCTCGTTCCCCGAATACGCGCTATTTTCGTTGTTGTTCCCCCTCTTATGCCTCATACCCCGATTGGAGGATTGCCCAAACATAAATTATATGAATTTTTAAAGCATTTTCGGTATTCATTAGTGATGCGCCCGGCCGCTGTCTTTCCCTTCGTCCTCTCCTACATCTTTGTCTTCGCTCTGAGAACACGTGAGCCGGTTTCCGCGGCGTGGCATGCAATTATTCTGGTGGGCGAGAGAACGAGTACAGAGAGAGACAAAGAAAGATTTAAAGAACGATAAATAGAAAGAGAGAGAGAAATACAGAAAGAAAGAGAACAAGACATTTTGGTGAGGCGGGATTTTTTTGTCAGGCGAGATTCAAACCCACGAACCCACGCACGAGCATAAGGCGAGCATCGTAACCACACGGCTATAAAGGCACACACAGAACATAGCAAAGCCTTGTGTAGTATAGTACAAAGAGGAGGTCGGGAAAGGAAAGTGGAAGTGAGGTTGAGTGATGTGAGGGTGAGGAGGAGGTAAACGTGAAGAGGATAGAGTAAAGCATAACTTAAAAAGACAGAGAAAGGTAGAAATAGGGAGACTGAAAGCGAAGAAAGAAAGGGAAGGAAAGAAAGAACTGAGGAGAGTGACAGAGAGAAAGAAAGAGGAAGTGAGAAGTAGAGAGAGAAAGAAAAGAAAGATTGACTGAGCGAGAAAGATAAAGAATATATAAAGACAAAAATAAATAATAAGAAATAAAAGCAAATAAAAAGTCAGAAAAATTCTAAGCGAAAAAGAAATAGGAAAAAAGAAAAACAACAAAGAGACACAAAAAGGGCCACCCAGCTCCGCAGCAAGGAGTATAATATTAGTACACCAGAAGTACTGGAACATATCATAATTCAATGTAACTGTAGTTTTAAACAATATGTGGTGGAATTATGGTCGTTTTTTGTATGTTCGTGTTAGGTGCTGTAACCTTTGTGTTTTTGTCCATGAGCACGATATTTTTGCGTTTCACACTATTAGACATAACAGGCATTTATTATATCATCTCATTATTATCCATTCCTTTCTTCTTGCTTCATCCTCCTCTTTTACAGCAGCCAATTTTCTTATCTCCTGATTGATTTTGTCGATCGGGAAGCTATGGCTTACCAGAATACGGCGGCGAGCATCGCTTGGACCAGGAAGATATGGCCTCTATTGATTTAGCACTGCAGCGACAGAAGTGGGAAAGAAGCCCGTAATGGCCCACAGCTTAAGAACGAAATCCGATGAGCCTCCTTAGTCCTAAGCCAGGCCCCGAAGCACAGCACGCTGTAGAGCAGCCCACTCATGTCAATTCAGATAAATAAAAAAAAACGTGATAAGGTATCTTTTGAAAAAGAGCACAATTCTTTGACGTCACAAACTGCAGAAATAATGCTCACAATTCCACAGCAGTGCCGTATTGGAGAACTTACGTATGGGCGTTTATGTAAGTGCTTTAGTACTGCTATTTGTTAACTTAACCTCCTTGTGTTTCCCTTTGTTCGAAGCAAAGCACGTTAATGAACATCTTGGAAAAGCCTGAAGCAGAAGCTCTGAAGGAAAGTGACCATCCGTATGAGCACATTCCATCGCGGACGTTTTCTCCTAGCTTCTCTTTTATACTTTACCATTCCACTAGGAAAGCGTAAATCTATTTCTTTTTCTTGGTTCTTTCTAACAGGTGCCTATGCTTTTGTCCCATTCGTTTGGCATTTTCATTTTGTGGGGCAGCTGTATACGCAAGCAGACCTGACAAGACGCACACCGTTGAAAGATGGTGAATAAGGTTGACAGCATAAATACAGATACAGCGTCCGCCCTTACTCGAAACGGTCGTCAATGGTGCTAGCGAAGCGAGAAGACGCCGATGGTACGATAGAAAGCAACAATGACAGAGCTGAAACCACCACCTCGTCTTTGAGCCAAGACTATCTCCCGTTTTCTTTTTTGGATCTGGGAATGCTCACACGCTTTCGCCCGCCACTTCGGTTCCAGAAGGCATTTAAAGAGTATCGAGCGCTGCCACCATGACCCGGTTTACGTGAAAGAAAACCAAATCACCACGCGACTACGTTGAAGGTTTTGTACTCATCCCGCTTGAACCGAGAAAGCAGTCTCATGGGGTTTTTACAGAAGCATGTACAGTCTGGCGCCAACAAAGGTGTAAAACTTCGATCTTGCAAAGCTTGCATCTCATTTATTTTTGAAATTAGTAAGTTTTCAGATTCGTGGGACTTTCGCCGTGATGATATCTGACCATCGCTTCCTTTAACGCGAGTAAATACTACGAACACAAACAAATTAAACAGAAAATAAGGCACCGTGAGATGTGTCTACTTCTTCTTTAGTCGCTGCGTTAACCACAAGTTGAAGCGTCACAGGACCACAAAAGAGTATTCAGACAGAGAACTTGAAGGCGCAGAACCCTTACAGAGCACTTGCAGAGTATACTTGTAATTGCAGGCGTAGAGTGCTTGATAAAAGACGTTTAGTGGTACAAAATTGACATGTACTTTAGCTGTGCCGTACACATGGTTGTTTTGACAACCCCAGCTTGGTTAGAAGAAGGTATGTGTTTCTGAGGGCAAAAAGAAAACGGCGGTGCAGGTGTGTGACGTCCGTAAGGGTGTAAACTCCTATTTTGAAAGTATATGTTTAAAATTGAAGGACACTTTGTACATTCCAAGGTGTGTTCGGCGAAAGCGTGTGGCCATTCCACTGATTATGCCATGTCTTTTTTTATTTTACACTCTCAGTGGGATAATACACAAACCGAATGGGTGCGTGTTTTCTTCTTTAATTTTTTACCGCGAATCGCAGCGAGACGCGAGACTCATCTTCCTCCGGCCGCATGCGTTAGTATTTTCTCGCGCTTTGCGCATCGTGCAAACGCCATCCGCGTTCCAGCTCTTAAATTGACGGACCCTTTGTAAATTGGAAAGTGTATTCCGTGAACGCCTGGGTCCATTGAGACGGTGTCCGTCAGAATGATTGCAAACTCTGGGCACAGCGACGCTACGAAAGCAAAGCGCGAGCGCTATAGAGTCCGAGGCGATCGGCGTTCCGTCTGCGCATCCCGGCGGCCACCTGGCTCCGTGCCAGAGCTCGGATGGACGGACGGACGGACGGACAGACGGATGGATGGACGGACGGATGAACAGACAGACGGACGGACAGACGGAAGGACGGACGCCGGAAGGACGCCGGACGGAGGTCGGACGGAAACCGGACGGACGTGAGCATGAGACATTAAAGGCTTTCGTCTTAAAGATTACACCATCTCCCGCTAAAGGGAACCATGTGTAGATGCGAAGCAGCGGGCGCTAACGCTTACACTGGCGGCGGCGTTGACGCTGGCGCTCATCGCAGCGTTGCACAGGAGAGAAAACTGGGGAGACGCAAAGCACGCAGTGATGGAGCGGTGTTTCCTACTGGAACATGCCAATCGCTGCTAATGGGCAATGAGAGACAGAAGACTCCGACTGCACACAGAGACCCGCAGTCCGCTTTTAGTTAACGCGCACGCTGCGAATTTTTCATCGTTCGACAACGCACAGGAGAAATCTCCCACCGGCACCGCCTTGCAGGTCAAGATCCATTGCCATATATATGGGGTGGCCAGTGAACGGTTGTACAGCGCGAGCAGTCGGTTTTTTCAACCAAGAAACTCGCTAGCAGACGCTGCCTGCGTCGGCGTTGCGTGGCGAGAGAGGGGGAGCGTAGGAGAGGAGAGAGAGGGGAGGGTACGCGCATGCGCATTGGGGGGTGAGGTTGCCGCGGGGGAGGGGATGCCTAGAGTAGAGAGATGGGGGGAGGGGACGCGCATGCGCAGTGAGGGTGTAGACGCCGCGGGGAGGGATGCCTAGAGGAGAGAGAGGGGGAAGCGTAGGAGAGGACAGGGAGGGGCAGGGGACGCGCATGCGCAATGGGGGGTGTAAGCGCTGCGGGACGTATGCCTAGAGGAGAAAGGGGGAGGGTAGGAGAGAGAGGGGGAGGGGGACGCGCATGCGAAATGGGTGTGTAAACGCCGCGGGCGGGAGGGATACCTAGAGGAGAGAGAGGGGAAGCGCAGGAGAGGAGGTGCGTGAGGAGGGTTTGCGCATGTGCAGTAAGGGTGGTCAGGACGCACACCACCAGCACTACCGCCGGACGGACGGACGGACACCGGACGGACGGACACCGGACGGACGTGAGCATGAGACATTAAAGGCTTTCGCCTTAATATTTGTTGTTTACCACTTCAAACAATATCATCCGTTAAGCGTCAACCCTACACCCACTTTAAGATCTCTTCCCTTTCATAGATATTTACGTACTGAATACATTATTTGCAGCGCAGTAGTTAGCACGTTATTGTGCAGAATGAAGATACATTCGAGTTTATGAGCCTCCAAAGCATGAACGAACATCTTTAAAGCTGTGTGTAGAATAAGGCACGGGAAAGTAAAAAAGAGAAATACGAGCCAGAAAAGAGGCTGACTGCTAGAACGTCAGCGCATGGACAAGAAGTTGGGTGTGCGACGGGGACTCGGACACTGCGAAAAACATAAAATATATTTGCTTGAGGCTTATTCAAATGAACGCAACCAGCTAGCGTGCGGTAAATCAAGATGAAAGCGACTAATATATCCCTCCCAACTTGGGTCGTGTTTCGTGCTTGCCACCTCCTTTGTACTCCTCCAAAATGTTTCTTTTTTCTCATCGCAAGTTTTTCCCTTATCGAAAGCTTTATGACCCCCCATAATTCTCGCCAAAAACTGTTAGTTCCTGCCCTATGCAATCTGAGTGTCCTCTTCTTCTACTGGAAAGCTTTTCTCCCGCATCGATCCGCTTTTGGTTCACTTCCGGCTTGAAAGAAGAGGCAGGGGCTCTGCGGTCGGGTAGCGTCAGGATGCATCGCGTCAAGCTCCCGAGAAGGTTCATTTGTGTATGTGTTTTGTCCGGGCGTCCCGGATGCATTAAGAACGCTTCAGAGTGGGGTGAGTGCCACTCTTAAGTGTGTTTCCTCCGGGCCCATTTTTATTATGTTCCTCACTTGCGGTAGTTTGTCTTCTTCGTCTGGGAGAGTTCCGATGTGGGCTGTCCCAATTTCAGTGAGAGTGAGAAAGAGAGGCAAGCTGCGGCGAGTAAAAAACGAGGAAAGTGTACTAATTGCCACGTCATTAAAGTATGGGTAACTGTCGATGGGTGTCTGTGAATATGCGTCGAAAGTACCACTCGTTTTTCTGCATTAGCCGGAATAATCACCATTCTGGGCACTCGTCTGTAAAGGGGAGATAAATAATGAATTCAGTAATGAATCAGAGGACAACTACCGATTGTCCGACGTCGATGCAGCTTAAAGTTGCGTACAATTTGAATACGTCATTTCAATGCTTATAAGCATATCTGTCTCCCATGTCCCTGAGATCAATTAATTGCCATAGAATGGAACTTCATCACTTGGGCACGAATGGGCCGAAAGCGTTCGTGCGCTGACATTGCGCAGTACACGGGCCTCCATCTTGTAAACTTAAAACTGCGCTAGAGACGAGACACCAGAATAGAAGCAGACAGGACGAACGCAGCTGGTGTCTTGTCTATTCCGGTGTCTCGTCTCTAGCGCAGTTTAAGTTTACAAAATGTGTCTTGCCAACTAGCCCCCCTGCACACGCTTCTAGAGGCCTCCATCTTTTTGCCTTCATCGAAATGCGCCCGCCCCTGACGTGACCGAACAGATTGTGTGGTGCCACTGCAGCCAAACACATATCAAAAACCAAGTTCAGGCTATTCATGTTCAATCCCATCACGTCATCAAAAACAGTATGAACGGCCCCATAAAAGTGGCCATTCATTTACGTACAGTGGAGTCTTCGCATATAGACGTGCAGAATATTTCGGCTGTCTCATGTAATGAAAACATCTATGATCCATAGAAACAAGCGCTGCATCATGGCACACCGCGATGTAAGGAATATGACTGAATCAACGAATGAATCAATTCATCAATGAATCAATCAATCAATCGATCAATCAATCATTCATTCAATATGTTCCAGAAACTGGTAGATATATAATGTAGTTAGTTCATAAACCAACTAGTTTATTAAATTTAAGGACCAGTTTGTAAAGCAGGAATAAAAACCGCCAGGCCTGCGAGGAACGCGCAGCACAGTCACAGCGAAAGCGGGGAGAGCGGCCTTTCTGAACTTTTTTTTTAAACACTCTTGGGGCAACTACTACAAGCCCACTTGTATGGTACCCACTACGCCATAAATCATCATAATTTTTGTGTAGTGGGGAAGCGTCTAATATGCCATTATTCGTCATTCTGCGGAAAAGCGCAGTACCCGCTACACTCTTATGACGCATTATGTGCACTTTGTTGATGCTGTGGCTGACGACGATGAGGAATTATGCCCCAGGCTTTTGTAATGGGTTAGAGCATTGAACAACCCACTCGTTACGCAATTCGCATCGCGTGACGCCTGGTTCTTACTTTACTGCTCTAAAACGCTTTACAACGCACATTAACGCGATTCCTTACCCGACATGAAGCTTGCATAGGGTCAGTTTGCGCCGCAGTTTCAAGCAGCGGGGTAGCTCAGTGGTAGAGTGCTGGGCTGCCACGCAGAGGACCCGGGTTCGATTCCTGTTCTGTCATAGGTGTTCTTTTTTATTTATTTAGTTTTTTTCTTATTTCGTGCGATATTGGTTACGGACACCGGCGGCGGCGGCGGCGGCGGACAACTACGGCGCAGAAACGACCCTTGTTGTGATCTCATAACAGCTTTCGCTGTAATAAACGCTAAATCAGAGTAGAAACTGTTACCACATGTTCCTAACCTCACAGAACACGCAAGAAATCCATTTTTCGGCCAACTCTTCACAAGCACTGGTCTCATTGACCAGCGCTGCCGTCGTCAACTGTATCCTTTCCATTTTTATATCGCAAGCTGCAAAACAGTTTTCTCATCGTTGACGCGCTTATGACTAACCTTGCTTTTGCATTCATGAAATTCGTCATACTTACCCGTGCATTCATGCCTTCCAATTCGCAGCCTGCAAAACAAAAACCTCTCAGTCTAAAGAACGTCCTGGGTTTCCTTTGATGTGACAACTCCGCGAGGTTACATAGGTAAGAGGGCACGCAGCGCTTTCCGCCCAGTCATAGCTGCGGGGACACTAAGCCGTATTAAATTACAAATTATTTTTTTTTATTAAAGTGAACACCGAAATGTTGCGAAATGTTGCGACACAACGTCGATTTGTTTACTTTCTTGCAGCAATTTTCTTATTCCCTGTATACCTTTCTGGAGAGACCTGTGAGCGCGAGCGTAAA
>JALIZH010013901.1:0-36613 GCA_030522465.1 Rhipicephalus appendiculatus | reverse complement strand
CAACATTGTTGAAGTATTTACAAGGCTTGGGCGAATATTCGAGCACTTCGAATATTCGAACGAATATTAACGTATTCGAATTCACTTCGATTCGAATTTAAATTATTGAAAATTTCGAAGTCGAAATGAACGAATAGATGTATATTGGTCCACATTTAACACCCCTGAGAGGTGGTTTCACTGCAGTGGAGGGGTGCTATACCGTGAATACACCTTTGCAGAAAAATCTGCACTGCTGCGAAACCCCACTTCAAGGTTAAATGAACATATTACCCTTGCATTTTGAACATATGAACATATTACCCTCCTTTCATAAGTTTAAAAGATTGTTACGCCGGCTTATATGCTCTAAGTATAGTAAGTTTTAAAACGTAACATATTTTACAGGTTATCACTTGCATTCTACCAAAAGTCAAATACTGCTACTATTCAAAGTTGCTTCCACTTCCTTTGAACCCTAAAAAATGACATTCGCACATGCCTTCTTTCAATTTTTGTTTTTAAATATTGTGCACGTTAGTTTGGTTATGACAAATATGCTCATTTTTCTTGATAATATGCGATTTGTACTATTCGAATTCGATTCGAAATTATTCGAACCAAATTACTATTTGCTTCGACTTTGCTTCGAACCTAAAATTTACTATTTGCGCAAGCCTAGTATCTACAACAATCAGCACCAGGTTCATGCGGAAAATGCCAAAAAGCAACAAATTCCTCCAAATTTTTAGACATAAGCCTGCAGTTCAACATCAATGCTGGGAACGCAGTCCAAGATCAAAACAAAGGGCTAGTTCCTTGCGGAAGCACCCATTGCAAGCTTATCAAGAAGGGAATCATAATGAACTGCCCCCATTCAACTTCGACAAAGTCATGTTACTATGTCATACACGAAAGCTTCTGCGATCAGGTAAAGCGTCTGAAATATGCTAGTTATCCAATCTTTTAGATTTCTACATCTGAAGCGCTACTTCAAAAGAGTAGATGATCTGACGTGTGAGAGAAACAGGAGAAGAGGCAAGAATCCGTAAACATGGGGTGGGTGCTGGATCCAACATTTCGTACCCTCTCCTCCAATCCAAACAAAGGAGCAGGAGAGGGCAGCTGCGAAAGCCGGGCTAGGGGAGAGGCCGCCATGACAAATTGGGTGAGTCAAAAGGAAACAGGTATTCCGTGAAAAAGAAAGAAAGTTCCATTACTGTTTACCAAGAGATGAACAGGAGGGCAGAGTACAAGCCTGAAACCAAGTGTATAACTCCTTCAATGGCAGTGGCTACGTTTGTGTGCGCAAGCTGTTTATACTAGTTGTATCAACTTGTGGCCAAAAGAGAGCGAGATACACTGCTCATTAGATGAACTGAACCTTCTGCGTAGTCATTATGCCCTGCTTTAACCTCAGTGTGCTGCGTATGGCTGAAGCCGATCCCTTTGGTGAAGGCACTACTACGTTCGACGGGTCGTTT
This sequence comes from Rhipicephalus appendiculatus, assembly GCA_030522465.1. Classification (NCBI taxonomy): domain Eukaryota; kingdom Metazoa; phylum Arthropoda; class Arachnida; order Ixodida; family Ixodidae; genus Rhipicephalus; species Rhipicephalus appendiculatus. The sequence continues at coordinate 35,150 of JALIZH010013901.1, read as the reverse complement.
GACGTATCCTGTTCCGGAAGTAATGCCAAAAGTATCACTTTTCTTTTCTTGAAATTAATGCAACCAAAAGCTAATTGTGCACACATCTGGAGCCTATGTTTGCATTCTTTTTATGTCAAAATGGAACATCACTGACTGTAGAACCATGAAGTATTTAATTACATGCTAATTATGATTCATTAGTGAAACTCACACAAAACAATACATTACTTCATTTTCTTTCTTGGAATGTAATATTGAGTGTCTTGGATTTATGGTACACTCAAACCTCATTATAACGAAGTTGCATCTTACACGAAAATAAGTTCAAGTTATATCGGGAAGTTCGTTACAAAAGGTACTATATTCCTAACACTGTATCTATTGCAAGACTATTCTACATTTACTTCGTTATAACAGATATTTCATTATATCCGTGTTCGTTATATCGAGGTTTGAGGGGTATGTGAATTTGACTCATTCTTAGACAATGAATTATAATTTGCATCTGAAGGGGTTAAGAGGCAGCTGTTCCATTACGGCAGCTATTCAGTTTCAGAGATTTCCATTTACTGAGAGTCTACTGTACTTGCACACATCAGGACTAAGGTAGTGACAGTTTCGTGTCATGCTTTTCATGTGGTTTTCTTGCTTTGACACAAGGTTCTTTCTAGAAAGTTCACGTTGTTCAGAGTTTCTCGTTCTTGTTTTCGGTGGATAAATCATTGCATGTGTAATGGCTAAAGTTCTGTGGTGATGTGGAACCTTCTCCTCTGTGATAGAGATACCAATTGATGGCAGTTATGCAGTCAGGAAGCCAACACACATTTTGTTATATTTTTCACTGTTGAAGACAGTCAAGACATATTACTTGTTCCTGTGTTACTGCTAGTGTGTCCTGTTCTGTCACCTCTTCGCGGTATTATGGGTCTTACAGACCCATAATACCGTGAACAGACCCATAATACTGCTATAACCGAGTTCTAACATGTATAGCCACGAATCTTGAGCTATTTGCATTCAGCCCCATATTAAACCAACTGTGGCGCCACCGTTCAGGAATTCTCGAGGGGGGCTGTGAGCTTGCTGCCGCCGCTCCTTACTATACTTTATGGCACATTCACAACCGCTTGTACTGAAGTTTCTTCTGGTGGCTCACTGGCTTTGAAATAAGTGTCAATGTCAAGGAATGAACGTCAATGCAATGTTTTATCCACAGTGGTGTGAAAGCTCCCTGGGGGGCTGTGAAAGCAGTGTGGGGAGATAGTACGCTACAGCACGAGCGACTGTTCGATGGCATGAGAGCAGTTGTTTCACCAGAGATGGATTGTTTCTTAACATGCTGCAGCAGCCGTGTCTTATTGAAATGTTGGTGTGTCTTCCTTAATGGCATTTAATTTGCATAAATGAACTATTCTACGGAAACTTTGGTGCAGCTGCACGGCAGCATCCTCTGCTTCAAAGGAGTTACAACGTTGTCCTCATGGGCCACCCTTTGTGCTTGGTGAAAAAGCACATACAGCAGAAAGCAGATGCTGCTGTGAACACCTTGGCCAAACCTTGCAGACGTGCGTGGCAAGGAGTGTTTACGACGGAGTGCCAAGTTGCCACCTTTGCAAGTGCACTCGCTTCATACAGAGGCACATCTGAGTTTCCCACGGCACTTCTTCCCCCCAGCAGCACCATGTTTGGGAGTGACAACTGATAACTAGGAATGTGGGAGTATTCGAAAAGTTCGAATAACGAATCAAATATTGCATATTTGAAATACCAAATATCTTTTGAACACTTTTCGAATAATTGGCACTGACAAGAAGACACAAAAAGAACGGAACATTAGAACAGTGAGAACTTTCATAGTTTTAATTAATAAATTACTAAGATGCATACAAACCAAGCTTTTATGGCACTATCGAGGCTGTACTATCCACTGGATGAAGGCAGGCATTCTTGCCTAAAAGTACAGTGTGGCTGAAGCAGGTGCCTGATCGCCTATAATCATCATGAGATTCATGAGGACGTTGATTCATGAATCATTGTTTTATTTTTATGTCTTCTTGTTATTTAAAAGATGACGACGAATTATGATCTTCAATATGAAGTAGCTGCTGTTGTTTACTACAGTTACAAAATATTTCGAAGGCTCTAGTCGCTTCTATATTCAAACTTTCCTCAGTTTATGTACTGTATTTACACGATTGTAGGTCGACCCATGTTATCTAAATTCGAAATCTGAAGTGGGGGGTCGACTTGCAATCGAAACTAAACTTTCTCTCTTTTTTTTTTTTTTCCCCCAAGCAATCTCAGGAGTGTCGACCCACTTTCAAGCCGACTTACAATCATGTAAATATGGTAATTGTGGTATTTTTTATCAGCTAAAAGCAATTATAATGTTCCTTTGTTAAATTTAGTGAATATGTATTTGTTTCAAGTAAACTGCTCTGGAAATCTAGGGCTGTTTGGAAAATGGTTCTGGAAATGGAAATGGCACAGAATTTGGACCAGGTTGCTTTGACCACCCATTGTCATTGCTCTGCACTGAATCTTCAGTAAGCTCCTTCATGTTTTTACTGGAAAGAATGCTGAAGGGTCATGCATGCCCAGTAATTTCTCAAAATAATTTCAACATTGCAGCCCAAAGGACTGATAACGTGAACTTGGTGACTTTGATAAGAATTTGATATGACCCAAACACTGTACATAAATTCACTGAACCTACATAATCAGCTATGGTGAGAGAATTGGAAGCAATCCTGTATTAAACCATGCACAAACGGATCATGATAACCAAGGAACACCATGAAACAGGCACGGAGTACACTGCTTGTGAATTGAAATGCAACAACTTCGGGCTAAGTAATGTCAGTTTCACTGTCATGAGTTTGTGTCTTATCGGTGTAATTTCATCAAAAACACACCAGAGCCAACATTACCATTAGTGGCCAAATTTGCAGCTACAAGACTCGGTTATCTCGGGAAATTTGCACACATAGTCATTATACAAGAAGTTTGGTATTATGTTTCAATCACTGTACATCCTGCATCATCCCTCAGCAGTGCTTGTTTAATTGGCGTGCCCCTAACGTTGCATCGTCAAGATTTGATAGTCACTAATGCTCCCTAACAATTCACACCGACCCAGTTCACCCAGGGTGCCCTGATCGAGCAGCATCCCATTGAGCAGGTTGTTTGCACGTTCAATGGTGCAGACGGCCAGGTCGACACCAGACAGGCCACCCGGTGGTCGACGCTGGCCTAGGAAGCCACCCACACGCACACCACAGCCCCCCAAACAGCTCCTGCACAATCGATAAGGAGTGTCTAATATCCCACAATGACAAGCAGGCTATGAGGTAGTACAGTTGAACACCTTCATAAGAGACACTGACGTAACAGACAGTTGGTTTAAGACACCAGTGAGCCTACACTGAAATAGGGGTTGATCAGAAAATGCATACGTGGTACCCTGCTTTAAGAGACACCTCATGCAAGGGCCAAGAAATGCTCCCCAGCAGGGTTCCCACGTTTGGCTACTTTGCGCCAATTTGGCGACTTTTTTAGGCCGGTGCCGGCAGAAAAAGCGCCTTGGGTACTTGGCTAGTTTTTGGCTACTTTCTTGTTACCTTGATTTGTACCAAATTATGAATATCTTATGACGTCACAGCCACTGGCGTTAGATTATACGGTGTCAAAACATGGCGGCGAAGGTGTCTTTCCAGCTCCCAAAATAGAATTTGACTCTTGCGTTACTTAAAATAAAATGTTCTGGGTAGTGGCTGGGACTCTGGGGTAAACTGCTGCGTGGGCCTCACTTTGCAGACCAAGTTTAAGCTCCAATGACAAGTGAACTGGAGAATCGAAAGCGCTTCGCGTCCATAATGCTCTGCATTCACCGACATTAGAAATCGGATATCCGATGTTCTGTCTATGCTATCTTTTTTTAGAATTTGGTATTAACTGCGACTCGCGAATGTTTGCTTGTTTGGTTGTTTGTTTCTCTCTTTGTTTCCTCATCAATAGGGCACATACCCATTCTAGGGAAGCCTCTAAGCCTTTGTCATCTGAACATACACAAAATAATTTTCAGTAATGTACAATGATCTAAAACAGCAAATGAAAATACAAGAGACTATATAAAAAACGTATGGCAATTACTTTAGGATTGCTCAATCAGACCGCACAGCTACATCAAATTGACATGACCAGCTTAGAATAGATATGCTACCAGATTTCAGTACGTCCTATTTATTACTTTAGGAACACATTGGTAAAAGGAGAGATAAAATAGAATAGGTTGAGTAACCTGAAAAAAAAAATAATAATAATAAACACCCCATCGAAGCTATCCCTGTGGCAATATACCAGAACCTAAGCATTGAAATTGTGTACAACATCTCCAGTTAAGTTTAAAACTATCATGGAAAGCACAATGGCGAGTAATCTTTTTCTGACTAATGAATATTGGCGAAATGATAAAAGAAATAATGTTTAATGGTGTCTGTTTCTACACACGGGTTTGCCCCATGTAAACATAGGTATGATGAGCTGAACTGCTTGGTAGGCAAGTAAAAACATTTTTTTTTTTACTTTTCAAAGGAAAGGGGCTGAGAGATAGAGGTAGGGGGAGGTTGTTACACATGTTGTTCCCCCCGCAACCCTGGACTGCTCGCACTTAGACATCGCGTGAGAAGTGGTTGCGGAGTGACTACAATTTGTGCTGAAGTCCCAGCAGCTGTGATTAGGAGCACGGTCACGCAGTACTCATTTTTATAGTCACCTCAAGGCGATACACTCAAACCCCTTTATAAGAGACACTTAAGTAAGAGACAACTGGGTATAAGAGACACAGATGTGCCCCCCATTAATATATGGCTTGATAAGAGAATGCATACGCAGTACCCTGCTTATAAGAGACACCTCATATGAAAGACAAGAACAGCTCCCCGATGCACATCTCTAATAAAGGAGTTCAACTGTACTTTCGGTTTTATTAGGAAAACTTTTTAGAAAATGATGCATGAAGAGAGAATATTTTCTGCACCAGCGAAAGAAACTGTCTCATCCTGCACGAAATGATTCCTTAAGTCCCCAATTTATGCTCTTGATTTCGTCAATTATGATTCTCAAGGGTTCTTTCTACATTTACTCACATTTGCATTATTTAGTGATTTAAATAACATTGTCCCAGCTGTTTTTACACATGCATGGCTACTTTTGGCTACTTTTACTACCCTCGACACAAGTTGGCTACTTTCCGGCAAGTTTTCCTCATTTTCTGGCTATTTTTTTTGTCTTTTCAACCTGGCAATCCTCCTCCACAGTGCCTGCCTCTTATAAAGGGGTTCAACTGTACATTATAGAAGGGGAGAGTTAATATAGTTAAATATAGTTAATATAGTCATTGTAGTTAAACAATATGCTATAATGGAAGCTCAGGGAAGTAGGCACAACATAGATTTTAAAACTGTCCTAAAGACAAGACCAGTCAAAGAAAGACAAAGTACAGAAAGACTTGGCACAGTAAACTGAAGATGCCAGAAATATGTTATGTTTTGACCACCATAAAGTACTGAAAGAGTGTATTAGTATTAGTAATGGTGATATAGTATTGATGATGTACTGTCAGTATTTCTGCAAGACAATAACGAGCCAACCGCACATAATAACAAGTCTGCCGCAGAAACACTTTGTCTTCATGCAAATAGTGTGCACACACATTCATCAGTTGAAATGCATGGATGCATTTATTTTGGCACACTGAATTTGGGCGTCAATTATGTCAACACTAAAAAATAATCTTAAAAACAACAGTGGTCACTGAATCCCCACTGTAACAAAACAGGACAGTGGACACAGGATACAAGTGATGAAGGAATATCCTATATATTTTTCAACACTGGCAAAATTAAGGCACACTTTAAAGGAGTTAGAGCTTAAATTTTTCTTTTTTTTTTCTTTTTCAGTTACCTATCATTAGTATGGAACGAGTCACAATATTGTTCAGTTTATTTACCTTAAGGGCCTCCCGAAGGAGACATAACACCCCATTAGTAATTAACAGTACATTGTAATCAACAAATTACTGACAAAATAGTAATGACAGGAGGTTTATGCAAATAATCAGAAACAAGAAAGTGTTTACAATATTGAAGTGCCAGTGGAACACAAGCAGGTGAAATATCTATTTATTGCCCCACAAATTCTTATATTTATAAAGACATAAATAAAATACACTGAAAAATAAAGCATCTGAGAATAAGAGGTTAAAAGCCAGAAAATGCGTAAATATTGAAAAAAATGAACTAAGCTTTCAATACATTACATCTGCAGTATGTAGCGAGCAGTATTATTAGCAAGTGTCTCTTTGCATCTCTCCTAAAAGTATTGTACAGCAGGATTTAGTATAGTGTGGTAGATGATTCCAGTATTAAACATCCTTAAAACGAGCAGTATACCTTCCATAAATTGTTTATTGGCCTGTTCGTTCATAAACACTAATGCTAGACGTACAGTAACGCACTAACAAGTGCAAAAAAAAACCGCCAGGGCTGTGCGGAACGCGCAGCACAGTCGCAGCAAAAGCTGGAAGAGCAGCCTTGCCAAACAAAATCATCCGAGAAAATCGACGATGACCACTTACGGCCAACACGAGCTCCTTCTCCCGGGCGAGTGCGACAAACGGGAGCACCAGGAAGGCCTTGGTCTTCGTCTCAAGGATGCGCTTCAGCATCAGGATTTCAGCCACCAGTGTCTTGCCTGAAGACAAGGACAAACGGCTCAACAACACAGCAAACTCAAAGCACAGTGAAAGCGGTTTGAACATGAAGAAAGTGGCAATGAGACAGTTGCCAGCTCTCGTGGACGGTCTCTTAAGATATATACCATAGTCTTGTATCCTAAAATATTACTGAAACATTGCATGCTATTAAATCATTTGGCCAAAATTATACCATCGGTGCGAAAAAAGTGGCCTTCGTGATGTTGAAGGCTAGAAAAAATTATTACAGAGCTACTAGTCCTGCATGTAAACCAAGCGTTATAGAGCATCAGCGGCAGGAAATTTACACTTAAAGTTCAAGGTCGACTAGAAATCGCTTGCTCTTCTCTCGACAGATGATGCCAAAAACCCGAATGACCGTGCCGTAAACCCAAGATCCACTGCCACTGGCTAACTTGAGCATCGTGAGCAGCATAGTTACCACGACCGCCGCGGTGAACTATGACATGCCCAAACTGCAGCACATCACGGCACAGTCAAGTGAGTTTCACTTGGTGCGCACCACGTTTATATGTTAGCCACACAGTGTTCAAGGAAAACAAGAAAACAAAGCGCTCCCTTTCACTTCCTCCCTCCCCATTTTCCCTGTGTAGCTTCCAGCATGCTTTCTGGGATGAAAGCAAAGAGAAAGCTCTTAGAGCATGCAACAAGGTCCTGTAACACCCCTCGTCCTTGATGGATTCTAAAAACTTTTGCAGCAGTTCACTCGTGAGGCAATGATGAGGCAATTCCACGATCACTTGGAAAAGTGTAGCAGGGCCCCTTTAAGGCGATGTTAACACCCTTACCAGCACTTGTCGGAGCAGAGTAGACGAGGTTTCCTGCGCCAGCAAGCACATTGCCAGTGCGCAGGCACTCGAGCTGCCAGGGGAACATGCGCTGGACACCACGGCGGGCATAGCCAGCCACCACCTCGGCCGGAAGACCCCATTGGCTTAGGTCCAAGGAATCTTCACTATCCTCCTCTGCGGATGCAACACGTGCAGTATTGATAGAGAAATTTGCACAAGCGATGTCAGCGAGAAAGCGTGATAAAAGGACAAAAAGGGGAGCCCCTCATCGTGAACATCTTTGGCCTGTCCTATATTCTGTGCCAAAGAATATACTAGACAAGGCATTTTATAATCACGACTACCCGCGCAGACATCTGTGCTGAATATGTGGTGTCTAGCACTTGTGAAGACACCACAACACCTCACTTTCCAGGCTGAGTGACCACACAGTGAGCTGTAAAGGCAACTTGCTCTCTAGTTTAAAGGGCCAGTAAACAGGCTTCGACGTTTTTTTTTACACCTCCCACACAAGCTCATTAATTCGTGCAGAAGGCCGCGACGATCACATTTTGCAAATATCACAGCACTGTGCGCTGCACAGGTGCTCCATTTCGAACAAGAATTCCCGTGCCTCTCTCCTGCATTGTTGGTCAGAGCTTTTAAAAAACCATGATGACCTCACTACAAGAAATGTGCTCTCATTGATTGCTCCGCGGGGCGTAATTACATCTGTTTCCGTGTGGTGCTACATTACACAAACGATGCCACCGTGGTTGCGTTTTCTGTTTTGGAGACTCTGAAAAACTAACTCCGTCTCGCTGGCAATAAGATGAAGGATTATTATAGCTTTTTTCTTCGTTTTGCTTTCTGGACGGGTGCACAACCATACGGTTTTCTTCCGTGCGCTCACTCACGCAGTTCACTTACGCTACGAAAGTGTGCAACGGTTGCTCTGCTGCTAGTGAGTCAAGCAGAAAAGTGTTTTTTTTAGGATTTTGCTTGATGTTACTCACAAATCAACCATGTGTGTGTAACAAAAATGACTTTTTTGTCACTTTACAGTCACGCAAAAAAATTTTAGACAATTTTTTTTTAACCGGAATCATCTAAAGAATTTAATTCAGCAATAAAAAATACACACTTTTTGGAGTGCATTTCGCAAAAAAATTTGACCCTAAAAGGGTGAATAAAAAAAATTAGGTAAACACGATTTCAGGTAACTGTCAAAGCTTCTCAATTTTGAAATGTTGGCCACCTGACACTGTTTTCAAGCCTCTTGCCTTTTAACTGGAGCAAATTGAAGGGAAGCACTGCTCATCACTGACTGATGAGCCACTTCATTCAGAGCCATTTCTATAAAGCTATGGAACTTGGCAATCCAGAGCCTTATACCTGAAGCACGCCCTCTCCGCTGTGGCATATGTAAAGCCATATTTATTTATTTATTTATTCAAAATACCTTACAGGCCCAACAGGGCATTGCGTAAGGGGAGCATCAAAATATTATATACATGCACAGCTGAATACAAAGAATAACAAAATTTAAGGAAAAATTGTAGAAAATTGTACAATGAATAACAGTGACAACGATAAAGAAAATACAGCGGGAACTAAACGAAGGCAATGAAACATGTGTGACTATACAGCCGGCTACAAAATTTATAAAGAGGCATTGAGTTACACGAGTCACAAAAAGCGAAGACATCTCTCAAGATTACACATCGATTACATATATTGTGTTATGTCCAACACAAACAATAACTTAGTGCAATAGACCTTTTTCAAGCAATCCCAGAACGCCCCGCGGGCGCGCGGAGCACTATGGGAAAAGTGTGTACGCCGAGCGAGCCGGCTGGCCAGCTGTGCCGTCGCTCGCTGCTTTTTGCGCCGTGGGAGAACGAAACGAAATGAATACGTCGCCGCTTATTGACTGTTATTAAATCCTAAATACTACACATGTCCGAACGCTCCTGCATGTATCTCTACGCATGAAATGATGAAATGTAAAAGGAATAACTGGCCAGTCAGCGTAGGTATTTACAAGTGGATGTATGTCAGATGGAACAGTTAAGCAGCATTCAAGTTATCGCGTGCCGATACATGTTGTCAAAATGTACTATCGTGAGCTATGTGAAGTGGAACACAGATATGTATACATATTATTATTTGATTTCAATTGGCAAGTCACGCGCTGTACACAGAAGTGAACACATTTTATACGTGTTTAATGAAGAAGGGATGGGTCTAAAATTCACTTGTCCAGTGCCTTGCTCTAACAATCGGCTGTTTCTTGGTACATGTTTTTTTTAAGTTTCACCGCGAAGCATGCTTGCAGCCAGTGTCCATCGAAACTGGTGTTTCCTTTCGCGTCGACGCATACGAATATTGTTTAACGAGGAATTGTGATGTCATGCTTACGTGAGCGGGCCAGTCGATAAAAACTTTTGCACATAAGCTGAGCAGTATATCTTCCAGCTGCAAACTGATCACTTCAATGAAGCGGTGTATCCTGCGTATCATCGCATCGGTTTGCCAAAAGCTCATTTGCATTGCAAAGAAAGATAAATAAGGACTGCAGTAGAGTACACATTTGGGCTGGTTGGTTCATGATTTGCAGTAGAAAACAGCGCTACAAGACGGGACGAAGAAAGGACACAAACCATGGCGCTGACTAACAACCAAATGTGCTTTATTCTGCCAGTCCACATATATATGCTCCTCCACAATCTCAAGAAAACGGAAAAGCAAAAAAGCAAAAACACCAAAAATGATGATCAGCCTGCGCAGAGGCAATAAAACTCTCAATCTGACAGAAGTGTTATCTCTTTCGGAAGGAGTGAAATCGAGGGGAGGCTAACACATGCCTCGCCGCCGTTATGGATGTGATACGCTTCAGAAATGAGACGCGCGTTCATCATGGTATTTTGACAGGAAAATAGAATCTTTAAAAGATGGCTGGCAACCGCAATCATTACAATGAATAGACAGTTGGCTATCTGTAGCTTGTTTACTGACCTTGTTCGCGTGCTCGCGCATGCGGTCATTAGTGCACCGGCCAGTTTGACCCACATAGTAACGCCCGCAAGAAAGCGGAATCTTGTACACCACACCCTCGCAACATTCAACAAACTTTTGCCGGTGCTTCTTATTACATCTTTTCGTCTTGGTCTCTCGGTTAACTTGCTGACACAGGCTACCAAGTTTATTTCTGGCCGAAAACAACAACCTAACGCCTGCCCTGCTGACCACTTTCTTAAGATTATGTGCCACCTTGTGCACATAAGGTATGACCACCACTGATTGCTGCGGGGGTGTCGCCGACTGAACAGCTGTAGAGCACTTGTTCTTAAAGCCAGATACGAGGCTTTCTGCCATGCTTGTCAAAAGCGTTTTTGGGAAGCCAGCAAGCTTCAGACGTGCTACTTGAGAAGAAAAGCTCGCTTCAACCTGGTGGTCACAGGACCTCTCAAGCGCCGCCTTCATGCAAGCCCTTGCAATGCCGCGCTTCACAATCTTCGAGTGTGCAGAAGAGAAAGGGAGAAGGCTCTTTTGTGACCTAGGCGCATACCCCCCAACAGACATGGTTGTTTGAGAACGAGAGTTCCAAGTCCAAGAAGCGTAGTCTATTGTCTGATGGATACTCAGTGGTCAATTCAAGTGGCGTTAATTCCGTGAGGAATATGTCAAAAACTGCAGCAGCAGGCTGCACGTCAGACCAAGACGAAAAGATGTAATAAGAACCACCGGCAAAAGTTTGTTGAATGTTGCGAGGGTGTGGTGTACAAGATTCCGCTTTCTTGCGGGCGTTACTATGTGGGTCAAACTGGCCGGTGCGCTAATGACCGCATGCGCGAGCACACGAACAAGGTCAGTAAACAAGCTACAGATAGCCAACTGTCTATTCATTGTAATGATTGCGGTTGCCAGCCATCTTTTAAAGATTCTATTTTCCTGTCAAAATACCATGATGAACGCGCGTCTCATTTTTTGAAGCGTATCACATCCAGAACGGCGGCGAGGCATGTGTTAGCCTCCCCCTCGATTTCACTCCTTCCGAAAGAGATAACATTTGTCAGATTGAGCGTTTTATTGCCTCTGCGCAGGCTGATCATCATTTTTGGTGTTTTTGGTTTTTTGCTTTTCCGTTTTCTTGAGATTGTGGCGGAGCATATATATGTGGACTGGCAGAATAAAGCACATTTGGTTGTTAGTCAGCGCCGTGGTTTGTGTCCTTTCTTCGTCCCGTCTTGTAGCGCTGTTTTCTACTGCAAATAAGGACGTCCTCTACCCGTGAATAATGAAGAAACTAGAATTATTGCAGTTATTCTTATATTCATAAGAAGCCGCACGGCCTCAGAAATGCAGGGAAGCGATATGGGGAGAGGGTTGTGTTTTCCGTAACAAATACACTTAGTCGCACTTGCTCTTTAGTGCACAAGAGGTCACAGGGGTCTGTAGTGGGCAAAGAAAAATGCGGCCAGATGCTTCCAAATTGTTTCTTTTTTTTTTCAATTTTGGTGTAGGAGTTGTTAACCGAATTCCTGTTTCTCAAGCGTACATCGGCCAGGCATACTGGTCAATGTATTAACATGTGTGTCAGAGCGCATCGAAATTCATTCATTGGATCCGTTTTTTCATCTCGCCTCGCATTGTCAGTGATGCAAATCTAATACGGTCTTCGAAACAACAGTAATTTCGTATCGTCATCCTAATCAGACCACGCGAGCAATCTCGCGACCTATCACATCATAAAGAACGCAGCACTTTGTGTAAATCAACCTTCTCGATCGTTGTAAAACAAGGAATTCAACTTTATTAATCGACTGTTGACACGCTCCTTGGTTGTTTCACATTTTTTTGTGTCTCTGTAACATGCGCGATGCACCTCCATATTTATATATGTATTTTCACACGTGCAATAAACTCTCTCACGTGAGTGAGCGCTTGTGGTGGGTCTATTGCTTTCCTTAATTGCCCTGCTTCTTTCTTTCTGCGGTCTAAGTATTATTCCAAGTTGTAGTTATGGTGCCAACGAATGTTGCTGGCGCTTGTTGTTGTTTACAGTGAATTGACCTTATTTTACTAAACGTCGACTATACTTTCAAGCATAGGCGGAGAGTTTTCATTTTCCCCGGACGGGGCAGGGCCCGACATGCTCTTCCACCTTCTTCTTCTCTCTCTATATATATATATATACAGGGTGTTTCAAGAAATGTGTCCACTATTTTTTTAAAAATCAGGAAAATGCGGTATTTGCTCGCTGTCTTCAGAGTTGTGTTTTCTGTAGCGGCAGGCATCTCAAGATGGTTGAAGACATGATTTGGGACACTAATTAAGAAAGTTAAATTAATTAACTTTTTAATTAGCGGAGTTCGGTAGTTAAGTCCAATGGGAGAATTGAAGTCCTTCATGCGAAGAACCCATTTCAACTATTAGATTTCGAAAAAAGCGGCCTCTATTAATTATTGTGGCTTAATGAAGTTCAGGCAAATTCAATGGCGAAACCCCGAAACCCAAGCACCGATGAGCGCAACAAGCAGACGACTAGAATGACGTCACTGTTCAAGACAACCGTTACAGAGGTGCAGTGCGTCCCCGTTCGTTAACGTATGTGCGTCATGCGTGCTACTACTGCAAGCGCAGCCCACACACTCACACTAAGAAGTCAATTGATGGTTGATATAATGACGTTCACTCATTGTGGACGTCTCAGACGTATGTGGCAGTTGCGCTCTTCCGCGTTTCGGTTTCGGTTTGGCCGCTGAATTTGCCTGAACTTCATTACGCCACAATAATTAATAGAGGCCGCTTTTTTCGAAATATCAAAGCTGAAATGGGTTTTTTTGCATGAAGGACTTCAATTCTCCCATTGGACTTAACCACCTAACTCAGCTAATTAAAAAGTTATTTAATTTAACTTTCCTAATTACTGTCCCAAATCACGTCTTCAACCATCTTAAGATGTGTGCCGCTACAGAAAAACACAACTGTGAAGACAGCGAGCAATTACCGCATTTTCCTGATTTTTGAAAAATAGTGGACACATTTTTTGAAACACCCTGTATATATAGAGAGAGGGAGGGAAAAAGTCCGACTCCCAAATCGAAGTACGTGACAGAACCTCAGCCTCTTCATTATGAAGATCTGAAGTGGGAGACTCCAGATTTATTTTTAAATTTACGTTAAGACATCAGTCAACTCGCAACCATAGGTGTGCACACGCCTATGCTCGTAACGCTTGGCTCAAAGCGAAAAAGGGCGCATAGGCTGCTACTCGCTGACTACATCTCATAAAATCAACTCCTACTATGCGTGGGATATGCTTAATTACTTCATTGAAAATTTGACATGCTTCACTTACTTCGTTAAACCATGCATCAGACATGAGAGTGTGTCCTAATGCTGGCACAGGAAGCTTTAATTATGCCCGTCAATTCAATTTAAGACTGCCAATAATAACTCTCAAACGGTAGAAAATACCATTTTTTACCACTATAGACCTTCTGGGAAGCTACAGTTCGCAAGCTCTTAAAAATATCCCCTGGCAGGCCCTCAGGGGGGGCTCCGCCCCCCGCATGAAGCCGTCCAGAGGGGAGGGGGGCCCGAGCCCCCCCAGCCCCCCCGTACTCTTCGCCTATGCTTTCAAGCGTATACTCTTTAAATATCAGAGCCCCACATTGTACTCGTCGACAGCTCGGTGGACGTTGGTTCCAAACGCATGCGCGAATTATAGACTGCTCCTGCACTTCATAGGCAACCGAGTTATATCTGTTTTAATTTTATTTTATTTTCGTAAGGCGTACTGGTGCCAAAAAAATAATAATGATAAAAGGTGACGCTTCTGAGCCGCTCAGCTGATGCAACAGTGGGACAGATGGAAATCGCAGAGAAGAAGAGAAGCCGTCGCAGCTGTTCCTGGTTGAATAGGCTGCAATAAGTGGCACCTTGCCAAATACACTCTATCTGAGAAGCGCATTGGCATGGCGCAAGCAAGAAGCTAAAGCGTGAGGCCCATGCGCTCTTCGGGGCAGCTGCTGCGGCGTACACACTTTTCCCATGAGCACTTGCACACCCGTTGGGGGCGCTCGTGTGCTTGAGAAAGGTCTATTACCCCACACTCACCTTCCCTCTTCTTCACCTATCCCATGCAATCAGATTGCTCGTTTTCTTTTAAAAGTGTTGACCATTATTCTACATTTTCACTGGGTGCGCAGCATTTTACAGCAGTGCTAGGAGGATGAGGGAGGGTTCACCAAAGTGAATAGGAGATACGAAGAGGTTTCGCCATTCTGTAGCTGCCCCTGCTCTAAATGCCACCCTCCTCTTCACATTAGAACGCCTGCAGCATTAAAATCTCTCCCTCACTGCAAAAAGCAATACAAAAGTAGGCATGATAGAATGCATGCAACGTGTCACTGTTCCTTGTATAAGAATATCTGGGTTTTTACGTGCCAAAACCACATACAACATGACTATGGGGCACGCCGTAGTGGAGGGCTTCGTAAATTTTGACAGCCCGGTGTTCTTTAAAGGGACACTAAAGGCAAATAACAATTTGTGTCAGAGTGAAAGATCAATGTTTGGGAATGCCTAAAACGGCAATATTATCAACAGCAGTGCTCTACCAATCGAGAACTTAAGGTAAGTGTACGACACCACATCCGCTACAAGTGGGACATCTAGGAAATGATCCCAATGACATCACAGCGTCCGCCTACAATTATTCCGTGGTAATCAAACCAGCTGCAGTAAAGAAAAGAACCTTCCGTGCATTACAACACGTAATAAAATGCTGCTTGTCCGTTTCTGTTTGATTCATAGAAAGAAGAACGGCCTGGCATTACTATGGGGAATGGCGCGAGTGGTTCAAAAGTTGCGTTTTTCGCCTGGTTAGGCTGGATAGGCGGTGCCATCTAGCGGGGCCCAGTCGAACTCAGTCAACACAAACATCCATTGCGGCAAGCTTCAATGGCCAATTTTGCTGCTGTGGCTCCCGCTACTATCGCTCTGCTGCTACTAGTGTCGGCGGCCACGCAGTAAAGGTGGGAAACGTTGGGCACGGAAACAGTGACATCAGAAAGACCCCTTCAGGCGGGTGATTTGAAGTGCGCTAATGCAATGGGGACCACTAAAACGTGATTTTATTTCCAAATAAGCACTTCCCTGGCACAAAAGTAGCACTACGAGGTTTCTGGACCGCTATTTCAACAATCAACGTCGACATAATATTTGCCTTTAGTGTCGCTTTAAAGTGCACTGACATTGCGCAGTACACAGGCCTCTAGCATTTCGTCTCTGTCGAAATAGAACCACCACAGCCGGAACCAAACCCGTGACCTTCAGGTGAGCAGCCAAGCACCGTAACCGTTACACCACCGCGGCGGACACAGTTCTTTGGAGGCCACACCGCACGAACATTTGCATAGGTGCCTTCAGTCAGAATGTCATGCACAATAAGCAAGCAAGAGGAAGGCCAGCACCAACCTGCACACGATGCACGTGTGATGGGCGACAGGCCAGACTCTAACGGTGCTGCCTGACAGGGTGTCGACGTGGCATGCTTGCGCAGACGCCTGCACAGTCGAGTTGCAATGGCCTCGAGTTCACTTGTCATGAGGTTTTGTGCTACAACAAAAACTCGTCAGAAGCTGTTAATACCGATGCAGTTTGGTGTGTAAAATAAGCACTAGCCAAGCGAAATATTTCCTTCTCGTTCAGCTCAGATTCCTTTTAATGTAGTATGTTCCCTATTGAGGTTTTGTTTTGAAAGCGCACCAGAAGTGCGCCAAAAGCACTAAAAGTACATCAAGAGCACCAACCAGCTAAAAAAAATGACAGCATTAGAATAATACGAATGAAGGGAGACATAAATCACGTGAACCATTGTAGACGCATCAATTTACTCAGAATATTACGCAAAATATTTTTTATGTTAATTTCAAACAGGACAAGACAAATACTTCAGTTGAAGCAACCTAGAGTGCAAGCTGAATTCAGGAAGTGATACTGTGCAATGGATCACAGCCATGTGATCAATCAGGTAACTAAGAAATCTGCTGAATACAACAAATCTTTTTATATTGCTTTCATAGAATATGAAAAGGCCATTGACTCTGTAGAGACATCAGCAGTCTTGAAAGCAGCCACCACAGCACCTAGCACCATCCGGTACGTAAGAGTGCTGCTGACTGCAGAGTGTGTCGTTCATTGCATGGGCATGGGTGCAGTCTTGTAAAAGTAAGCTAGGGCACCTATATGTTTTAATGGGATGGTGTTAGAGTGCACATATGAAGAAAAACTCATCTGTGTCAAGGAAACCACGGCTTTTTATACATTTATTTCACGAAAAGCTTCATTATATTGAGTTTGGAGGCCACATTAGTTTCTTTAATTCGGATTGACGAGAACATCGAACTTAAGGGCGCCTGTTGGAGAATGCAAATTTCTTTGTTAGAGCGGGTTTCATTAGATTGAGCTTTAACTGTAGGCATTACTTTCTTTGCACTTACCTCTTTGATACAAACCAAATTTCAGATATTTAAACTTACATCACTTCAATAGTGCTGCTGGCGAATATTCAGAGTGTTGAACACCTGAGACAGCTGTATGATGGATAATGACCCTTTGTTCAATCAACTTTTCCGACTAGCTGAATGCAAGGAGCATTTATGGGATCGCTGATAACATGACGAGAAACGCTGACGACATTGCACATTTGGCAATCAGAATGGCAAGAATTTCAAACACAATTGCAAGCAACATCTGTAAGTTGTCATTCACCACAGAATGCACCCCGACAATTAGGGGTGTGCATATAGTGAAATTTCATCTCGAATCGAATCGTGGAAAAAAATATCGAATTGAATATCAAATGCAAAAGAATTTATTGAGAATTGAAAGAAAAAATAACATCTGCTCATGTCCTCGAGCACATAACGCGATGAGTGACTGCTACCGAAAGACTACATATTGTCATGCAGAAACACAAGCTGTTCCACATGACCTGGCTTCAGGCGCTCTCGCTTTGATTATATGGGTTTCCTACAGTTGAAAACATAGCTCACTGGGCTACCCACACTTACCTATCTTATTTATACCAAACGCGTACTGCAAGTTACGGCAAGACAAAGGGATAAAAGAAAAATCAAGGACATTACCGCGTGGTGACATCTTTATTATGCGCTTGTTCAGGAGTTTTTATTTTTTACAAATTTTAAGGGCGTGGCATGGTGATAGAAGAGCAACCATTCCAGTCAGCAGTGGAACTCTTAACCTGCTAACTGCTAACAGACGGGGGTACGGTTGCGAGTATTTTTCTTCCCTTATGATCGCACAATACAGCCCATCTATTTGACAACGGTAATGTTTGTGCTTAAATGTCATGAGTGCTCCAAGCCCAAAAATCTTCAGGCACCCATTTACAGTGTTTTAACTTCACACCAGAACGATGGGAACTTCTGAACGAGCGGTGCGGTGGGGCACTGGGGACTGCACAGTGTGAACAAATATTCACACGTGACGCCAATCACAGCCAACCAAAATCTGTTTGTTTTTTTTTTCAGTAAAGAGTCTCTCTCGCGGGCCAAGGTCGGGTGATTTGACGGCACTTTCGGCATACACGAATAAACTGCACAAGAAGTCCATGCTTTCGTTTTGGAAGTGAGGTTGTGAAGGGCTTGACAGTTTTCTCGTGTATTTCTTTTTTTACGCGCGGAGATAACATAATCTCCTTTAAAATAAACATGCGCTCGCTTTTGAACCAGGATATCACTAAAAGTTTTAACGAAAGGCCTACTGTAATGATTTTAGCGTTAGTTTTAGCCACCCTGCCCTTACCAAGTTGCACAATTGGCCTTTGTCACATTTTAGATATTTGTCCTGTCGAATTATTGGAAGCTTCGAATAATTCGAATTTCAAACTCATATATTCACACACCCTTAGCGACAATAAAAAAATTGTGAGAAATGCAACGTCCCCACTCTAAAACCAGGTCCAATCAGAATTTTTCAAGCATGTCTTTCTGCTTGGGCTCCCTGTGTCTGAAATTTCGAATGTTGTCCAAATTCCAGCAGTGTCATTGGCTTCAGGTTTTATACAAGATTTCTTTGTACAGAACCTTATCGATCAAGAGCAGTGCAGCAACTCGTCACCGTGCACACCAACTCGCCGAACTGTACTGTACCTGTTAATGCAGTCCATACAATGACATTACTGTAAAGTAGGCCAATGAGTGCTCTACATAAGAGAAAAAAAAACCTCGACTTTTAGAAAAGTGTTCACCTGCTGCAAAAGAGCACGCACAGAATGCCTGTTCTGAGCATGTGCCAATTTAGAAGCAAACCAAAACAATATGTTGGAAACTCTCGCGTTCTGGCGCCTCATCTTTTTTGAAGGTAAAATACTTAGACGTGCACCGATTTTAAGTTTAGCTCTAGCTCTCCTTATCTAAACATATAATCCAACGCGATGCCCAAATCGACGGTGATAAAGCTAACGCTGAGTTTCCATCGACGACCGCAGAAAAATTACAATAGCTTAGCTGTCGTTTAGCATCAACAGTGTACTCGTGCCTTTTTCCATACTCCACGTAATTTGCACTTCATTCGAAGCTACAACCGAAGATCAGAAGACACGTCGATGTGCCACAGCAAACTTATAACTCGTGCGTAGAATGCATGCAAAATGCCCGATTGGCAACACATACGCTTTGATCTGAGAAGCTGAAGTCTTCCGAGGCGGTGTCGACACGGCAGCGTGGCTCGTCGCCTTGCGTTGTTTCCATGATGTGTGCAGTGGCTTCATCGGCGGGCAGCGGCTGTCACTGCTCTTGGTTTACCGCTTTGCGGAGGACGTAGGCGAAAACCTTAGCCACAGTTTCCGTTTCGTCACTGCTCCGTTGACGCGAATTCTTCACGAGGTCCACTAGTACGACGATCATTTTATCACAATTGATTTAGGTGCACTTTGAAGGCAGCGTCCAAAAAGCACCGACAACCCGCTACAACCGAACGAGGCGGTTGAATGAATCCTGGCGGCAAAATTGGCGAAGTCCGATTGGTTGCCTGATGTAGTAACTTCGCGTGTATAAATGATATGAGGTATTGCTTTGTATTAGGGTTGTGTGTAGCGACGTCAAGACTTCAAGTGGCACGTTCTTACTTAAATGCCAAAATTAAGCTACTTTGTTGTTTTTCCTTTTTGTGTAATTATTCAAAAAAATCTGAACAAATTTAGCAATACATCATATAATATAGCCCTTTGTCGTTTCCTCTAGCGACAATATTGTACTTTTTTTTTTCTCTTTATACAAAGCGCGCAATTTTTGAATGCACCCGTTAGCTAGAGTGTACTAGAACTTTTGAGTGGCGCGAACGGCTGCCTGGGCGCGGGCCTTTCAGCGTGGAAAGGTGCGGTGGCGCTGGCGTCGACCAATCTTCCCGGGCGGATGGCTGGCAGGCGCTCCGCGTACGTGTTGGTACCTCTCCGTCGCGCTGATAGTGCGCCGCCCAGGGCGATCTCCCTCCTTTTTCTTCCCTGTTATACCTCCTCCTTTTTCATAAACATGCCTGAACAAAGATTTTTCGATATTATTATTATTATTATTATTATTATTATTATTATTATTATTATTATTATTATTATTATTATTATTATTATTATTGTTATTATTATTATTACTATTGAAGTTGGTGCCTACCGCACTTCAGCTTGAAGCGGCGCAGCGCATTTTTACAATGTGCCGAACGCTTTTTTTTTATTTCGTACACGTTACACTTTCTTAAGCGAAACGAGCTAGCCGGTACACATCGGAAGGCCAAAAAAAGAAAAAAAAAGGAAAGAATATGTTGCACACGGAAGGAAGAACTCTTGGCCCACTCCATGTAGAACACGACAACTGGAATGGAATAAGGGGCGCATTGCTTCAGGTTTCGGTCACACATGACAGCAAAAAAAAAAAAAAAACGCTTTATTGACGTGGTCTGAATAACAGCAGAGTTTTTTCGAAGCTCCCTTTTATTTTAAAAGATTGGAATGCATTCATTATAGTAGCCCCTACAAAAATGCAAACACGTTTCTACTGCAGAAAAACGTCTTTAGTAACCCCTTTATTTTAAAAGATTGAAATGCATTCATTGTAGTAGCAGCTACAAAAATGCAAACATGTTTCTACTGCAGAAAAACGTCTTTAGTAACACTCTAGTGGATGATTTTGAGAGTTTAAAAATGCAACACCACTGCACAGCAAAGCAAAGTTGTAGCAGTACACTACAACTAATAATAATAATTGAGACCATAAAATACAAGGTTTGCATATTTATACAATACAATGATAATAAAAAGGTTGTCAAAAGCATAAAACATTAGGGCCAGTACACAAAACATAACATAAAACTAAGCAGACTGAACGACAGAGCTAAGGTCATCTTTTAAAAATGTATTTAAATAAAATTGTGTTATGGTTGCAAAACCACTTCAAGCGACACTAAAGTGGAACAGTAAATCGGTTTAGATAAATTAACTTGTCTCTTACAACTCTTTAAAGGGACTGTCTACCGCTCGGAAAAATTTTTCTGATTGTGGCGAAAATGAGAAGATCGTTCATCACATCGGTGGCAATGAGCATGCTTTTGTTCCACAAAAAAAAGAATTATAATTTTAATTTGACGTCGAAAGTCGACAAAGAATGACCGCTAGCGTCACCAAACAGCGATGTGGTTCAATCTATTGGTAGGACAAGAAATCCTCGCAGGTAGACTCATTTTGCTTAAAAACAAACATGTGTAACTTGAAATTGTATTTTACGCACTTGAGGCAGCTTTAGGTTGCGCCAAAGAATAATTATTGCTTTTTTTCCTCACGCGTTCGGAGAGGCGGTCGGTGGCGCTGCCGGCAGGCGCGTTCGCCTGCCTGTATACCTACCTGCCTACGGCGGCGAAACGCGAGCACTGCGTCCGGCACCGCTCATAAGAAAAAAAAAATTGTCTTCGGCGAATAGCAGCGTGACTGACTTCAGGGAATTTTCGAACCATGCCCGTGAGTCCAACGTAATCTAGTAACGTAGCACGAGTCCTCATCAGTAAAGTGCACACCATTCACCAAGGTGCTACATTGAAGAAGATTTTGCCATTAGGTTCCACTTCACCAGGGCGTCCATTCTGGCTCTCATATCGCATATACAACACAGAACACCTAAACATAACTGAAAGACAGCAGGAACCTTCTGTTGTTTTGTGAAGCACTCCTTATGTTCATTTTAGTAGCGCGGTTGGCATGAGTGGAACCACTACAGTTCGTTTCACAACCCCAGCGTACCAGTGTTGCTGGAACAGACCAACTTTTCCGCTCGACCGCGGTGGTTTGTCAGGCAGACTGAACAAAGCTGGAGAAACCGTGGTAATAATACTTTATCTGACAATATGCGTGCTT
This sequence comes from Rhipicephalus appendiculatus, assembly GCA_030522465.1. NCBI lineage: Eukaryota > Metazoa > Arthropoda > Arachnida > Ixodida > Ixodidae > Rhipicephalus > Rhipicephalus appendiculatus. Next base: position 13,192 of record JALIZH010013901.1, on the reverse strand, counting down.
AAACGACCACTACGGTATTTGTTTTATTATTAAACAAAAATTGATGAAGTCTGCAAAAAGAGCGCGCGGTTTCAGTTTGCGACTTTCACCGGCACTACAGTCGTCATCGCCTCCACCAACCAGTGTTGTGGGTATTCATCCCACCAATGGAAGAGGACCGAATGCAGATCGCAAAATTCTGTTTTAAAAATTTCTACTCACTTTCCAGAGAAACCGCTGCAAGGTTCGGCACTTCAGACGGTACGCTTTTTTATTGCGATACAAAACATAAAAGGGATGAAGGACGGTAGACAGTCCCTTTAATGTTTTTAATTTCACCATCATAATTTTATTCATACAGAAAGAAATCAAGGTCAAAGTATTATTTTTAAATTTCTTGTCAGAATCTCCACGCGTGGCATCACAGATTTCGAAGTATTTCTCGTATTCTGAAGGAAAGAATTGTAAACTTAAAGGCTGGTTTGCTTTGTTAAACACAGTATTAATGAGAACTTGCAGACAAAGATGCCAAGGAAAGTATGTGACGTTGCGTACTCAACAAAATTTAAGCTTGGTGTGTTGTCTATGGCACCCTTAGAGGTCAATGTGCTTGATGTTTACTGATAAGGAACTACGTAGGGCCTAGTAGACGCCAACAAAATCTATGTTCGAGTCCGTGGAGCCGGAGTTTTCAGCGTCAAATATGCAGGCAGGTTGGGTAAAATCGTCGGGACTGCATCAGGGGCAAGCGTCGGCGTTCCCCTGGGAATTCGGACTTCAACACCGTTGATAATATGGTCGTAGTCTCTCAGAATAAAATGGGGTTCGAAGTGCAACTCACACACCGCACAATCGGCGTCAAGCGGCCTGTCAAGTCGGTGGAGGTTCCGCTCCCCAAAGAAGTCGTCGATCTTCATCCTTTGGGGCCTCAAAAAGGGATAACTTGCGACTTTGTTGCACACGCGGATAACCCGTTGTACAACCGGGCGCGTAATAATGGTTTAGACGCTGTTTTTTGGTCTTTTTTGCGAGCAAAAGCGAGATGCCGCGGCCATGCCGCACAGCCACGCAAAGCAAACCAAACAACCAAACTGGAAGATTGGTCGATGGCAGCGCCGCCGCTACTTTCCCCGCAAACGTGGACAGCTGCAAGCAAGGGGAGAGCGTGCCGGTCGCGCCACTCAAAAGTTCTAGTACACTCGGTACACTCTACGTTAGCTGTGATCTAAGAAGTTGCGGCATTGCGGGCGCAGTGCTCGTGCTTGTCGATACTCAGCAACCGAAGCGCTGTTGATTATTCGCAACTTTCAGCTGCAAATATCCCAATATGGCTGTCGCTTCGGTGATGACGCACGCAGTCATAGCCAGCCGCATTAGTTGTCACGGATCGCTGCCGCTTGCCGGCTAATTTTTCGCGGCGTTGAACAACGTGTGAGACACGATATCCATCGTGTGAGACACGATGGATTTTGCGTTCGATTCGACGTCCGACGTGCTGGTGCAGCTGGCGAAATGGTGATGTTTTGCCGTACTCGGTCTCCGGATCGGGCGTGGGGCGTGCGCCAACTCGGCAGATTTTTCTCATCCGGCGATACCTAACTGGATGGATGGATGCTATAAGCGCTTCCTCTAGAGCAGTGGCATAGCCAGGGTACTGTAGCCAGGGGGTGGCACAACGGGCCCGTGCCCCCCTTCCCCCCCCCGAAATGTTTTTTTCGCCATGGCATACAGTGCGAAAAATGACCATTTCAAGGAGGTGCCTTCCCCCTCCCCCCTCCCCACCACGGAAAATTTTCTGGCTACACCCCTGCTTTAGAGCAGGGCACAGGGGCTCCGGAACCGGGGGGGCCGTGGGGGGCCGTGGGGGCCGTCGCCCCCACAGGTTTGAAACCAATGGGGGCATACCCCCACACTCAAGGTTGTTCAAACACCTCCCCTTCCTCGCTTTCTCCCCTGCTACCACCCGCGGGGCTAGATACACCTTCGATTAGTTAGAGGGTGCTCCTTTCGTTGAACAAACGAAACACAATTCGCTGGATGCTTGTGACTCCTGACACTTCGTCGGTGCTTTGTCTGCGTAAACAGCACTGCCTGTTTTCACGTGGTGCAACGTATCCTCCATCATGAAGTGTTTCTCGAGGAGGTAAAGGCTGCGCTCTATTCTGCAGCCCTTGCCGGAGCGCGTCTCAGCGCCACGACATTAGGATGCCTCTCGCTCTCTGCCTCTCTCCTTGCTCCTATCCTATCCCATGAAAAGCAATCAGGTAAAAAAGGTCGGTGTAAGCCTAATCCCACATAAGCACGATTTTAACCCTACTTAAGGGGTGTGGCCAGAATTTTTTTGAGGTTCTCACCTCCCTTTATCTATGTTATTGCGTGTGTTTGTATGAGTGCCCGTATATATATTCTCACGTGGTCGTGACGTCGACGAAGGTAGAAGTCGGTAGGTCCAAAAATGAAACTGTTTATTAGGCCGAACTTGTGGCCGGTAAACAGAAAGTCAGATTACAGCAATACACACTGCACTGATAGCGGCGAACAGAGCGTCGGCCGTCGATCAAACTGAACATCGTTGGAACGCGCCGGCTTTTATAACGCACGCGTCGAACATTCTAGCCTTATCAGTAGTCGTCGCGCAAGCTCTGGAATAATCTTGAGTGTTAGCGTCTTGCGTGCAATCTTAACAGAACGATCTACTACAAGCGAGAAGCTTCTGGAACAATAAGGCGCGGTCTGCGCCGAGTACTGCTGATAATCTTTGTGGGCGGAAATCGAATACAGCAACTGTGAAAATTAGAAACGCGCGTGGCAATGCCCCCCTCTGAAAAAGCATCGTCCCGATGCTTAAAACAGAACACGGGGGAAAATGCATGCAACAATAAATAACAACAATACAGCAAGAAAGTACAATAAAAAACCAATAAGTGCAGTCCTCAGGTTCGCTAACGCGCGTAATACGGTTTGAGACGCACGACATGGACGACTTCAGGTCGCGCACGGCGCTGTTGAGAGTTCGTAATGCCGTCCGGGACAACCTCGTAGTCCAGAGCGCCTAGACGTCGAAGCACTTTGTACGGCCCGAAGTATCGCCGAAGAAGTTTTTCACAGAGTCCACGTCGGCGTATCGGCGTCCACACCCAAACGCGGTCGCCGGGCTGGTATTCCACGAAGCGTCGCCGAAGATTGTAGCGGCGGCTGTCGGTCGTCTGCTGATTCTTGATTCGCAGGCGGGCGAGTTGTCGGGCTTCCTCGGCGCGCTGTAAGTAGGCGGTGACGTCGATGTTTTCTTCGTCGGTGACGTTCGGTAACATGGCGTCAAGCGTCGTTGCCGGACTCCGTCCGTAGACCAGCTTGTATGGCGTCATCTGCGTCGTCTCTTGTACGGCCGTGTTGTACGCGAAAGTCACGTACGGAAGGATCGCATCCCACGTCTTGTGCTCGACGTCGACGTACATGGCCAGCATGTCGGCGATGGTCTTGTTGAGACGCTCGGTGAGGCCATTGGTCTGTGGGTGGTAGGCGGTGGTCCGGCGGTGGCTTGTCTGGCTGTATCTCAAGATCGCCTGAGTTAGGTCAGCAGTAAACGCCGTACCTCTGTCGGTGATGAGAACCTCTGGGGCGCCATGTCGAAGGACGATGTTCTCAACGAAGAACTTGGCTACCTCGGCGGCACTGCCTTTAGGCAGGGCCTTTGTTTCGGCGTAGCGGGTGAGGTAGTCGGTAGCCACGACGATCCATTTATTTCCGCAAGTCGACGTTGGGAACGGCCCCAGGAGGTCCATCCCGATCTGCTGGAACGGTCGCCGAGGAGGCTCGATCGGCTGAAGGAAGCCTGCTGGTCTAGTGGGCGGTGTCTTCCGTCGCTGACAGTCTCGGCACGTCTTTACGTAGCGGGCGACATCGGTGGCAAGGCGCGGCCAGAAGTACTTTTCCTGTACCCTTGCGAGCGTGCGGGAAAGTCCGAGGTGTCCGGCCGCCGGGTCGTCGTGTAGTGCCTGGAGGACTTCTGGTCGTAGTGCTGCAGGCATTACGAGAAGGTAGTCGGCTCGAAGTGGCGAGAAATTCTTCTTTATGACAACGCCGTTTCGCAAGGCAAACGACGCGAGTCCTCGCTTGAATGCCTTTGGAACAATGGCGGTCTTGCCTTCGAGATACTCCACAAGGCCCCTGAGTTCCGGGTCGGCTCGCTGTCGTTCGGCGAAGTCGTCGGCACTTATAGTTCCCAAGAAGAAGTCATCCTCCTGGTCATCCTGCGGCGGCGGGTCGACGGGGGCACGAGACAAGCAGTCGGCGTCAGAGTGTTTTCGTCCGGACTTGTAAACGACGGTGACGTCGAATTCTTGAAGCCTTAGACTCCATCTTGCGAGGCGACCTGAAGGGTCCTTCAAGTTAGCTAGCCAACACAAGGCGCGGTGGTCGCTCACAACTTTGAAGGGCCTCCCGTAGAGGTAGGGGGCGAAACTTTGACGTAGCCCAGATGATGGCGAGGCACTCCCTTTCTGTTGTGGAATAGTTGGCTTCTGCCTTGGATAGCGACCGGCTAGCATAACCGATAACCCTTTCCACGCCGGCAGTTCTCTGGACAAGAACGGCGCCGAGTCCTACGCTGCTTGCGTCGGTGTGGATTTCCGTGTCGGCGTGTTCGTCAAAATGCGCAAGTATTGGAGGCGTCTGCAGGCGTCGTTTCAATTCTTGAAATGCTTCGACTTGCGCCAATCCCCACTTGAATTCCACGTCGTTTTTCGTGAGCTGAGTTAGTGGCTCGGCGATGCGTGAAAAATTCCTTGACGAAGCGTCTATAATAGGCGCACAAGCCGAGAAATCGGCGTACGGCCTTCTTGTCGGTGGGCGACGGGAAAGCAGCGATGGCAGCTGTTTTCCGTGGGTCGGGGCGAACTCAGACTTGCTGATAACGTGACCCAGGAACAGGAGTTCCTCGTATGCGAAGCGGCACTTTTCTGGCTTCAGGGTGAGTCCGGAGGCCTTGATTGCTTGAAGTACTGCGTCAAGTCGCCGGAGGTGTTCGTCGAAGTCTGAAGCAAACACAATGACGTCGTCCAGGTACACCAGGCAAGTCTGCCACTTCAATCCTGCCAGTACTGTATCCATAACCCGTTGGAAAGTCGCAGGCGCCGAGCAAAGACCGAAGGGCATGACTTTGAACTCGAAGAGACCATCTGGTGTTATAAACGCGGTCTTCTCTCGGTCTCTCTCGTCGACCTCAATTTGCCAATAGCCGGTCTTGAGGTCCATCGACGAAAAGTACCTCGCGTTGTGGAGTCGATCCAGGGTGTCGTCTATCCGTGGAAGAGGGTACACGTCCTTCTTCGTTATTTTGTTCAGGCGGCGATAATCGACGCAGAAGCGTAGGGTTCCGTCCTTTTTCTTCACTAACACAACAGGTGACGCCCACGGACTCTTTGAAGGCTGGATGATGTCGTCGCGCAGCATTTCGTCGACTTGGTTCTTTATGGCCTCGCGTTCCCGCGTTGAAACTCTGTACGGGCTCTGACGTAGTGGCCTGGCGCTTTCGTCTGTTATGATGCGGTGTTGTGCGACTGGGGTCTGTCGAACTCTTGACGACGACGAAAAGCAGTCCTTGTATTGCAGGAGCAGGGTTTTCAGCTGTTCTTGTTTATGCGTCGGAAGACTCGGATTGACGTCGAAAGATAGTTGGTGAGCTTGCGTCGTCAGAAGCACGTTCGGTAAACTCGGCGAGGGCGAGGGCATCGCTGGCTTCCACAATTTCTTCGATGTAGGCGACCGTCGTGCCTTTGCTCACATGCTTGTATTCGTTGCTGAAGTTCGTGAGCATCACTGTTGCTTTCCCTTCACGCAACTCCGCGATGCCTCTTGCGACGCAAATCTGACGGTTTACAAGCAGGTGCTGATCGCCCTCGATGACGCCTTCGAAGTCTGTGGGTTTTTCGGCGCCGACGGAAATTATGACGCTGGAGAGAGAGGCGGAACGGTGACGTGCTCGTCTATCACGTTCAATGCATGGTTCCCCGGCGTCGTCTGGGTAGGCAGCGCTTTTTCTGAAGTTAGTGTAATCGACTCAGACCTTAGGTCGATGACAGCACCGTGGTCACTTAGGGAAGTCCATTCCAAGTATCACATCCCTGGAGCAGTTTTGTAGGATTACAAAGCTCGCAGGATAAGTCCTGTTATTGATGGTGACTCTCCGCCGTGCAGACACCAATCGGCGTTATCAGGTGGCCTCCAGCTGTCCGGATTTCGGGTCCACTCCAAGCGGTCTTTACTTTCTTCAGCTTGGTGGCGAATGGCCCACTGACGACGGAATAGTCGGCCCCAGTGTCGACGAGAGCGGTGACGTTGTGGCCGTCGATGAGAACGTCGAGGTCGCTAGTCCGTCGCCTTGCGTTGCGGTTAGGTCGCGGCGTCGGATCACGGCTGCGTCGATTTGTTGCGGCGCTTCCATGCTGCGTCGCCAGGTCTTCTTCGGTCCGCGAGGTTTCGTCGGCAGGGCTTCGTCTGCTTCCCGTCGTGTTCTGCAGGTCTCGTCGCGTTGTCGTCGTCGGCGGCCGCGGAGGATCTTCGGCATTTCGTCGTACAGCAACCGCACCCTCCATCGGTTGCTGCCCTTAGTTTCCCTGATACGGGCTAGGCGACCGGCCCCGGTTTGCGCCAGTGTACTGCCGGCGGTGCGGTGACATGTAGCGGCCGGGCGACGGCGAGTGGGAAGGTCGTCGTTGCTGCCACTGTGTTCCGGTGAGGTAGTCGTCGATGTCGCGAGGCCGTTCGCCTGGCTGCGGACGCGGCGCGTTGACGGCGAATCCGCGTAGCCCCATCTGTCGGTACTGGCAGCGGCGGTACGTGTGGCCGGCCTCCCCGCAGTGGTAGCAGAGCGGGCGGTTGTCAGGGGCGCGCCAGACGTCGGTCTTCCTTGGCGTGTAGCGCGGCGCATAGCGCTGGCCGACAGGGGAACGGTAGGGCGTGGGTGGTGGTGGTGGTGTCTGGCGGCCGAACTGTGGCGATGCGCTGTCTTGACGTTGTCGCTGAGCGGGCACAGGACGGCGGACCGCAGCGGCGTAGGTCATGGCCTCCGGATGAGGCTGCGGTATTTCGGGAATTCCGAGCGATTGATGAACTTCCTCGCGGACTATGTCGGCGATCGAATCCACTTGAGGCTGCGGCGAAGGTAACAGCTTGCGCAGCTCCTCCCGCACGATCGCTCGGATGGTCTCGCGCAGATCGTTGGTGCTGAGGGTATGAGCTTCGGCGTAGTTGGTTGTTGAAGAGGGGCGGTTATACTGCCTTGTCCGCATCTCAAGTGCCTTTTCGATTGTCGTGGCCTCGGTAAGGAATTCGTCGACTGTCTTGGGTGGGTTTCGGACAAGTCCCGCAAACAGCTCTTGCTTGACACCTCGCATCAGGAACCGGAGCTTCTTCTCCTCAGCCATGGCGGGGTCGGCGTGCCGGAACAGTCGATTCATCTCCTCCGTGTAGATAGCGATACTTTCATTGGGAAGCTGCACACGGGTCTCCAGCATAGCCGCGGCTCGTTCCTTGCGGACCACGCTGGTGAACGTGCTTAGGAACGTCGTCCGAAAGAGATCCCAGGTCTGTAACGTGGGCTCACGGTTCTCGAACCACGTCCTCGCGGCGTCTTCTACGTAGAAGTAAGCGCGGCGCAGTTTTTCGTCGGAGTCCCAGTTGTTGAAAGCCGCGACTCGTTCATACGTCTCCAGCCAGGTCTCGGGGTCCTCGCTTGGCGATCCGTGGAAAGTCGGTGGCTCTCTCGGTGGCTGGATCACGATCGTTGCAGGGGACGCAGCGGCCGTCATCGTGCCTGTCGTCTTCGTCGCCGTGCCTTTTGGCTTGTCCGGTAGGAGTCCGTATTGTGGTGCCAGTCCTTGTAGTCTCCGGCTGGCTCGACTCTCCTGGATGGTGTCGGTTTCTTCTTGGCGACTTGGGCTGGGTTCACGGCTTGACGGGGGTGTCCGGTACATGAACGAAAAGCACCTCCACCAGATGTCACGTGGTCGTGACGTCGACGAAGGTAGAAGTCGGTAGGTCCAAAATGAAACTGTTTATTAGGCCGAACTTGTGGCCGGTAAACTTGTGGCCGGTAAACAGAAAGTCAGATTACAGCAATACACACTGCACTGATAGCGGCGAACAGAGCGTCGGCCGTCGATCAAACTGAACATCGTTGGAACGCGCCGGCTTTTATAACGCACGCGTCGAACATTCTAGCCTTATCAGTAGTCGTCGCGCAAGCTCTGGAATAATCTTGAGTGTTAGCGTCTTGCGTGCAATCTTAACAGAACGATCTACTACAAGCGAGAAGCTTCTGGAACAATAAGGCGCGGTCTGCGCCGAGTACTGCTGATAATCTTTGTGGGCGGAAATCGAATACAGCAACTGTGAAAATTAGAAACGCGCGTGGCAATATACATACAAAATGTAATAATTTCAGGGCGGTGGGGGATGAAACCCCTAAGCCTCCGATGAGCTTCGCCCCTGAACTTATCGCTTGAAATGTTCGTTTTTGTTCCGTTTGGGCCCAGATCACCTTGGTTCTTCCACACGTAATAACCGTAGTGAAAATCGGAAAGGGAAATCGTGGCCCATGGTCTTTTTGCTGAGGGGTTGCGATAGAGAAGCTCTTTACCAACTTATAAGACATGTCAGCCTCCAAGCATACGGCGATCTTTGCCTGGACGAATTGGCGATTTGGAAAAAAAATTAATTGTAGGCTTCCCTGCAACTTTTCTTTCTTATTTTCTTTTCAAACCAGATTCTCGTGCACTGACTACATTTTTCTATCAGAGTGCGTTCCCCCTTCTCAATTTTTTTCTGCGTATCGGTACTTTCCCGATGACATGTTCCCCGACCAGCGTGCATAGGATAAGGGTTGACTATATGATTCCCGATGTAATGTTTTAAAGGACTTAGAGGTGTGGACGTCTTCACTGGAAGGGAAATTGTCTCTTGTGAGCTCACTGTTGCTCACCAAATTAACGTTTGCGCTCGTAGTCGGCAAAAGTCGCCTTCTCGGAAGTCCATGCTGGAAACACGTGGGCCAGACTTCGGTTCCTTGCCCTTTCAAAGCTTTATGAGCCATGCACCGTGATGTTCGTTATCCTTGAGGTAAAGCCATTAATATAAAATTACATCCTGCTCTTTTGCATGCGTGGTGCATTAATTGTGCACACAGCACCAGAGCCCCATGCCCCCGTAAACATTGGTCCCACTTTCTAAGCTATTGTTTCTGAGTGTGGAAGCTTGGGCTAGTTGGTTCGGGATATCATAATGGCAAGTTTTTTGCAGCGCGCGAACATAGGAAAAAGGACAGAGTAGACAGAAAGAGCGCTGTGCACAGCGCTCTTTCTGTCTACGCTGTCCTTTTTTCCTATGTTCGCGCGCTGCAAAAAACTTGCTATTGTTTCTGAATGCTAGTGCACATGAATTGGTTTTAAAATGAAGCAGATTGACGTTGGAAACTGAAAGAAAACGCGTTCGGGCCGCCGGTTTCCCGTCGTTTGAATATGGTTCCGTGAAGCAAGGTGGCATCACGAGAGCCTACTTATGCACGCCACAACGACTTGTAGCGCCCGTCTCCCCCAGTGGTGAGCCTCGTGCACAATAACACTGAAGAGATACAAGAAGTAGAACTGAAATGGAATATCATCTCATTACGATTGCATTCATGCCATTCTTCCTATGAACTGAGTTTTAGCAAGCGAGAAAATAGCGAAAAAGTGAAGTCCATATCTACTTACGCCTCGTGGTGACTTTCTCTGGTGATCACAAACGCAGTCCAGCCGCGATTCGTCAAGAGCGACTCATCGTGGTATGTTCCTCACCCATTTTTAAATGCGAATGCATTTCTTAGTCGGGCTATGTCAGGCGGCGTTGTCCCGCGTTGTCCGGCGTTGTCCGCGGAGGAGGAGGAGGATAGGTTGAGGAGGTGTCCGCGCGCCGGCAGGTGTTATCTCTCCGCTCTCACTCCCTCTCCCATAGGCAACAGCAGCGGGCGCGCGCGCTTATCCTCGCCCCTAGCAAACGGAGCATGTGGTGCGAGAGAGTGTAGGAGAGGGTAGGTGCAGTGCTTCGCCGCTCCTTCTCTCGCCGTTCGCTCTCTCTCCTCCCTGCGCCCCACTCTCCCGTCCGCTCGCGCCTCACTCTCGACCGTTCGCTGGCTGGGCGACTCTCAAGGCGATGAAGACGGTGTCGGCACATTCGCATTTCCTCACGATTCCCTTCGGGGAGGTGGGGGGCATTTTTTATTTTGCTCCTGCTGGTAAGCGTGGTGGTAATGGCGGCAGCCAGGTGTAGTTTGACCCCAGCAATGTTCACGCTGTTTATACAAGTGAGCTTCGCAGTAATTCTGCGTCGGATTTCACACGTGTTAAGCCGCTTTCCCTCGGAGAACTATGGGGCTTCGATGGTATTGATTACATGGTACATTTCTCCATTCTGGCACCCTTCCACCCGCTCTTCGGATGCGTGCCGCATTCCATGGGCGGATTATGTGGCCCTGCATCGTCATGCTCTCACTGCTCTGCCTAGCTCTGCTCACAGCCTGTTCTCCCAAAGGAAATCGCCATTAATAAAAACACAAAATAAAATACGCGTGTACACAAAAAAAGTAAGTTTCGCCGCAACGGCGAAGCAATGAATGCAATAGCAAGAAATTGGAATGTCATACGAAGATCGCCGAGCAGCTCGATACTTGCAGCTTCCCACTGAAACCCAAAGAAGGACGCTCGAAAAGAACGCGCTGGTATACACAGGACAAGCGTGAACTAACAACTATTACAGTTGTTACGCCTTTGTGTTTGAATGACGCGCTGCAACTCTCGACAACGCAGAACCCAACGCTCTTAGATATTTCTTCTTTTATAGTGCCGCGCGCGGAATGACCCCCTCTGCGCCCCTACCACACGGTGGCGTCTGACGCAAGGTGCACGCTGTTTTTTTTTTCTTTCGTTCCACATCACGAGTGGGTACAGAAAGGCTTCCCTTTTTCGTGCATGTCTCAAGGGCAGTTTTCAAATTGAAAGAAAGTGTAGGAGCGTCGCGTGATGGAAAACACGCTCAAGCTCCTCCAAGACCTGCATACCGCCAGCGGTAAATGGTGCGCATAAATAGCTTGCCATTATTATGCCGGCGCAAGCATGGGGATTGGCTGGGTGGTCTAACGCACCGCCCTGCGGTGAAAGGGCTCACTGGTCGGCTGCCTTGGAATTTTTTTCTTCTGATTTATTTTTCTTTGTGCCTTTTTTATATATATGCATACATATACATATCCGGGGCATGACGGCGGCGACAGACGGCGACGGTAAAAATCTGCCGAGAGTGTCCATATAATTGCTATCGCAATAAAAAGTATTCGGCAACTGGAGGCCCCGCTTGCCGTCGACGAAAACGAGGCTTCGGTTTCCGTCGGTTGCTGCCAGACATCGTGCGCAGAAAGAGCTGCCGCTTTAGCCCGGGGATCACTTCAGACTCACTGAAAAGCATACTAGAATGAGTTGAGCGCATACGAGGACAAGGACAGAAGAAAGAGACATACACACACTGGCGCCAGTGTGTGTATGTCTCTTTCTTCGGTGCGTGTCCTCGTATGCGCTCAACTCATTCTAGTATGACCAACCAACAAGCCCGCATCGCCACCCTCGTCACTGAAAAGCAATTTTGCTCCCATCTTCGCTGGGAGGAGTCAGTCTGCAACCCCATCCATCGCGGCAATCACGAAGCCGCGGTACTGCAGCGGCCATTTGCACACGTGGTGACGTATCATGGCGCCTTCTAATTCACTCAGAGCAATGAGATTCGCGACGACATCGCTTCAACACCGAATCTTCGGCGAGAGAAACTGAATAAGAGTATTCGGTCTTTGCTCACAAATATCGCCACTATTAAGTCATTTTTCCATACCCAACCAAAGCAGCACGGATTTTTCAATACCCCTGTGCATTCCAGCTCAACTTCATATTTCTCGTTAGCGCACCTTTAAAGTCCCTAACTGACTGAGTATCAGACGCCCAAGGGAGAAAGTTACACCAGAAAACGTCTATAGGCACATGTTTTACCCAACATCTCTGGAGAGAAGGCGAACAAAGAACATCGACTTCACTGTTGGCTTCAATGACGTGGTAAGCTGCAACGGTAGTTCCTTTTCTGCTAATGCAGCTGAACACATTGTGCTTGATATGTTTCACGTCAACGTGTTATGGTGGCTTCATGAGACGGCATCAGCGTCATCTGGCTGATATAGACTCCGAATGAGGCACAAAACACACACAAAAAAAAGAGGCCGGGGTGCTAAATAGGGAATGTGTATACAGTGAAACCTCGGTGATACGATCACGGCTCGTACGAATTTCGGGTTGATACGAATTTTCCTGTGGTCCCGGCCAAGGCCCATTAGCATGCAGTGGAATGGAATACGGTTGTTGCGAACCGATTTGCCCCCATGACGTTTGATACGAACGTATGCTGCCGCGCAGGTACACACACACGCTGCCCGCGCTGTCGCGGAAGACGCGGCAGTCGCGCGCGGGCGCGGGAACCCATGCGCGAGCATGCGCTCGCGCATGCTCGCGCATGGGTTTCCGCGCTCTTTAGTCGTTTTCTCCGCAGACCTGTGGTGCCTTGCAGAAGAGCGTACCAATTTGGAAGGGGTTACTAGCTGTCGCGGTTCACAACAAGACTGTTTCATTAATTACACGCGCCGTATATTTTCAAGTACTAGCATGATCATCGACGTTAAAAGCATTACCGACAGTCATTCAGCGCTGTTCATGACATCGCAGCGGTCCTGGGAAACAATAAATCAAAATGTACGACATCTTTCTTTTGTTGCACACTAATTTTCCATGTTTTCTGGTCATACGAATTTTGGATGATACGAATATTTTTGGTGACCCCGCGAGATTCGTATCACCGAGGTTTCACTGTAGTCTCCCGGCAGCCGAGAAACACTTCAAAAAACACTTACCCCATGCAGACACAAAATATTTGTAATCGGAAACCTCGTTCTCTTTCGAGATAAATTTTCCCACAAAGAATCGTTTTCTTGGTAAGGAATGTGCGCATATATATATATATCAGGGCTGGGCAAAGATACTTTGAAATTGTATCGCGATACGATACACGATACTTGGGCATGAAGTATTTGAGATACAGATACAAGATACTGCCGGAATAATTGTATCCGATACGATACATCCCAATTGTA
>JALIZH010013900.1:0-94283 GCA_030522465.1 Rhipicephalus appendiculatus | reverse complement strand
GCCTACCGGAGAGCAGGTTTGTCACTTCTGAAGGAGCGTTACTTCGTGCACCCTCGGCGATACGAATCTCCTACTCGAACGACGAGGTGAACAAGTTCAACACATTCGTGGCCATCCAGCAAGAAGGAGAAGAAATCGTTCGTTTGCGAGCTCTAGATACGTTCCTGGGTTTCACAACGCAAGACGCTCTTCAGAAGGCGAGAGACAAGGTTGAGCGAATGTTGCACACCGAATTTGCAAACCTTCCCAAAGAGATTCTCATCCTCCTTAACAAGCCTTTCATGATCACCACCAACATCGATGTCATCGACGGACTTGTCAATGGGGCGGTGGGCATTCTCAAGTTGTGCGAGAGAGCAGCAGACGACGGCGAGTTCCCGAAACGCCTTTCGTTGCAGTTCAATGACGTGACCGTGACGGGAAAGCTCGCTCGCCATCGCTCGAAACGAATGGTGAACGAGGTCAAACAGAGCGGCCACGGCATCGACGCTACGTGGATCCCCATCGAACCTCGCGTTACCACGCTAACCTTGGATCGCAAGCAGGGCGCTGCGTGCCAAAGAAGGCAGTTTCCGTTGGTTCAAGCCAGTGCGTTAACCGTGCACAAATCGCAAGGGGGAACCTACTCGTCCGTCGTCCACGAGTACAACAAAACGCACCCGCAGAAGTTGGTGCACGTTGCTCTCAGCCGCTGCACCAACGTGACCAACCTATATCTTACCAACACTAAAGGAGACCATCGCTTCCATCATAAGAACAGCATCGAAGACAAGGGCATGCTCAAAGACTTTCAACGTCTCGAGCAACACAGATTGCCAACGCTGATGCAGCGGTATCTTCGAGCCTTGCGAGAGGACGTTGACTCTTTGATCGAGTTTACCCTTGTCCTGCTCAACGTTCGATCTCTCAATGCCCACGCAGATGACATCGAGAGAGATCCCATACTGACCACAGCGGACGTACTCTTGTTTACGGAGACGTGCAACGCGAGATAACTGTTCATCAATGGATTCGCTCCAATCGTCTGCACCGAAGAAGCAGAACGTCCGACGGGTGATGCGGTGGATCTCGACTTACCGCTCACCAGCCAGAGCCACAACGGCGAGCATGCCACTGTGAGGCTCTCCAACGGAATCTTCCTGATGAAAATGTATCTGGCACCCAATCTATCCAGAGGAAACATCATGAAGTACATTAACACCATGTTACGTCATTATGAAACCACATACAAGAACGAACCATTCATACTGGCAGGAGACTTTAACGTAAACGTCATAGGCGACACCTGGCTTATAGAACACATAGTATCTCGATATGCTCTCAGATGCATATCATTCAATCATCTACAACCAACGACTATTCGAGCAACCTACATCGATCTCATATTTGCAAACTATAGACTGCATCCGATCCAAAAAACCATTGCCACTTCACTGAACACAAAGCGGTTATAATGAAGGGTCAACGGAAGCCGCATCTCACTACCATATACGGTGACAAATAAAACATTCTGTTGTGTATATACTGTACCACCCCCCTGTTTGTCACGTCTTTACATGATGATCGAGTGGGCAAAATGTACGGATGATCCACGGTTTACCAGATTTACCTCCGGAGCTTCGCCCACTCATCATTTTTCACCATCCAGAAGTAGGGCATTTATTTTAGTTCTTTGTCCAAAATTTTCATTTTCGTTATCTGTTAACATGCCATCCCATGGAAGCATTTGAATTGCGAAGAATTTCTTAGCGAACTGCAGTTACTTTTAGCGCTTCTATCAACGTATCTATCTATCTTTCTAGCCTTGCACGTCTGGGTGCTTTCGTGATCGCCTCTGTAGCTTGGTGTAGACCAAATTAGTGAGGGAGGGTAAGAGAGTTTGAGCAATGTGACTGTGTGGTCACGACATGAATAACATGTAAATCCTGTCGAGTACCTCGTCAAACCCGTTCCTCCACACACGTATGGCACATACCCATATACCACGGGCCGTGGTACGCGAGTATGCGCCATAGGTGGAGGAGGATTGAACTTTATTCCAAGAAACCAGGAAGTTTAGGCAGCCGTGCCTAGGCCTCCTATGCGGGGACGTCAAGGGCTTGCCTCTACGCCTGTCTCACGGGCGGGCTGGGTCGCCTATGTTTGTTCATCGAGCAAACATAGGCGCAGAGCCTCACGCAGCCTCGATGAGAGGGTTGTGGTGTTAGTGTGTGTGTGATTGACAATTTATATCTACCTCGGAACGGCGAGGACAGACATTGGTAAATTAAATGCGACAGCGTGAAGAAAAACTGACATCGGCCGCGTAGACCCACGAATGCAAAGATAAAAATCGAGATCTCAGCAGGAGAGGAACCCAAGCCTTCTGCGTGGAAAGTAGGCATTCTACCACAGTGTCAGGCCAGGTCTTAAAACTGCTTTGGAACGACACACTATGGATGCGTAAGGTAGGTGCTACTTCAATTGTGGCTGCAGTGCTGGCTATCTAAATTGATATCAAAGCAATAAACATTGCATATATAAACCTATGGCCCACACATCATGCCGGGTTAACGACCATTATGTTTCCAATATTGACTTCACTCTTGTAGCAGTCCAATAATCATTACTTTGTATTCACATGATTTATCAAGCTATATTCAAGCGTTGCTCGACCCCGCTCGAATGGAGGTCGAGCAACCCAATATGGTGTATCGTCCAGGAACTTCCACACGACCATCAACGCCTCAAGCCACTCCTTCTGTATCAATGTCTTGCCCTCAGGGTCCTTACATGTGATCTCGGGTCGGCTGTCGACTCACAAGAACAAATCCTGGATTTACGTTGGGCTTAGTTGACATGTCGCAGTAGTGGGCGTGATCCGGCGGTTATACTAAATATCGCTCTTCTTTATATCAGCGCCACCCCACGACCATAGGTTTGTGCACATGAAGAAGAGGTCACAAGATGGCACCTTTTTAAATACCGGTACCGTGACTTCTATAAATATCCGTTTGGTCGTCGGCTCACTGCAAAGAATGTCACTGAGCACACGCGCACAGCTGTTGACAGTGCGCTGCCCTCGTATATTTAGTTCTGGCGTCTTAACTATGCATAGCGAAGTCGGTGGGCTGGTGTCAGAGGACAGTAAGCTATTCTAGATCCTCGAATGGACTGTTAGGAAACGTAGAATGTATTGGTGCTCTTACAAACATCAACACAATAAAAAACACGCCACATTTTGGAGAAAGCTAACAGTGACCTTAATTTCTCAACATAATGCGCTTTTCCAATACTGAAGTTATGGTACCATGTCACGAGCTTTTCTACTAGGACTCCTGGAGTGTGACACCATGGTCTCCTCTACGCATCGTCACGCCGAAGCAGCACCACATGTCTCCACTTTATTCGCAGCATCCTCTTGTTTATTAAGGCAAAAGCCTTTAATGTCTAATGCTCACGTCCGTCCGGTGTCCGTCCGGCGTCCGTCCGTCCGTCCGGTGGTGGTGTGCGTCCTGACCACCGTTACTGCGCATGCGCAAACCCTCCCCACGCACCTCCTCTCCTACGCTCCCCCTCTCTCTCCTCTAGGTATCCCTCCCGCCCGCGGCGTTTACACACCCATTGCGCATGCGCGTCCCCTCCCATCTCTCTTCTACGCTCCCCCCTCTCTCCTTTAGGCATCCCTGCCAGCGGCAACCACACGCCCACTGCGCATGCGCGTCCCCTCCCCCCTCTCTCCTCTAGGCATCCCTCCCGCGGCGTTTACACCCCCCAATGCGCATGCGCGTCCCCTCCCCCCTCTCTCCTCTCCTACGCTCCCCCTCTCTCGCCTCTCAACGACGACGCAGGCAGCGTCTGCTAGCCAGTTTCTTGATTAAAAAACCAACTGCTCACGCTGCGCAACCGTTCACTGGCCACCCCGTATATATAGGCACTGGATCTTGACCTGCAAGGTAGTGCCGGTGGGAGATTTCTCCTGTGCGTTGTTGAACAATAAACATTCGCAGCATGCTCGTTAACTAAAAGCGGACTGAGGGTCTCTGTGTCCAATAGGAGTCTTCTGTCTCTCATTGCCCATTAGCAGCGATTGGAATGTTCCAGTAGGAAACACCGGTCCATCACTGCGTATTTGCGCCTCCCCAGGTTTCTCTCCTGCGAACGCCGCGATGAGCGCCTGCGTCAACGCCGCCGCCAGTGTAAGCGTTATCGCCCGCTGCTTCGCATCTACACATGGTTCCATTTAGCGGGAGATGGTGTAATTTTAAGGCGAAAGCCTTTAATGTCTCATGCTCAGGTCCATCCGGTGTCCGTCCGTCTGATGTCCGTCCGGCGTCCGTCCGTTCATCCGTCCGTCCGTCCGTCCGTCCGTCCGTCCGTCTGTCTGTCTGTCTGTCTGTTCGTCCGTCCGTCCATCCATCTGTCTGTCCGTCCGTCCGTCCGTCCGTCTGTCCATCCGAGCTGTGGCACGGAGCCAGGTGGCCGCCGGGGTGCGCGGACGGACGCCGGTCGCGTCGGACTCTATAGCGCTCGCGCTTTGCTTGCGTAGCGTCGCTGTGCCCAGCCCTTGCAATCATTCTGACCGACGCCGTCTCAATGGACACATGCGTCCAAGGAATACACTTTCGAATTTACAAAGGGTCCGTCAAGAATACTAACGCATGCGAACGGAGGAAGATTAGTCTCGCGTCTCGCTGTGATTCGCGGCAAAAAAAATTAAAAAAGAAAACACGCACACATTCGGTTTGTGTGTTATCCCACTGAGAGTGTAAAAGAAAAAAGACATGGCATAGTCAGTGGAATGGCCACACGCTTTCGCCGAACACACTTTGGAATGTACAAAGTGTCCAATTTTTTTCGTGGGAACTTTAGTAACGGCCGTCGTACAAGTGCAATTATCAAAATTTCGGCTTCGTTACCTTCGTATCACACGCTTTTCGCCACATTATTTGCCTACCTTGAATTCCGTTGCTCTTAGATGCGTCTTTCCAACGCAACACATATTAATGACGCAAGCATAACAGCAGTAACACATATTCGCACAGCCGTGGCATCGGCCATCGTTTACTGCCGGAGCCGATCGGTTTGTCGGACACGCTATTTTTGCTGACAATTAAAGCTCGTGTACTCCGTAATGTTAATTCAATTCCTGCGAGCCTTACTGATCATGCTCTCCTGAGACACCCCCGGCTTGACTTGGCTAAGCCTCGTTATCTTTATCCATTCGCATTTTAACGCGATAGCGTTTTAGAGCACGTTTCGCCGAAATTCCGGCGTCGGCGTCGTTGGTTGTGAGCGAAAAATCATCTTGTCCGTGACGCAAAATCAAGAAAGATGTAAATAAATTAAATAATAAAAATTTCCGGGTCCGAGTGAGGATCGAACCCGGGCCGTCTGCGTGGCAAGCAGGTGTTCTGCCACACAGCCACGCCTCTGCTTGGAAATACAGTGAAAATAACTTCCTCTGCTTGGAAATGCACTGAAAATAACTTTCATACTTCGCAAACGCAAGCGTCCTTTCTATAGGCGTCGTAATATAACATGTAATATCCCAGGAATATTGCGTGGTACAAGCGTACATTGCCATCGGGCGTCAGAATATGTGATCATCAAAACGATTTCGTAGTTTAAAGCCGGCCACCCATTACAAACGGCACACACCTTACTGCGCGTATTCCCTTAACACCACGTAGTGGGTGCATTGCAAGTATGTACTAAATGGTTGAAATAGGCACTCAGGACGGGATG
Source organism: Rhipicephalus appendiculatus (assembly GCA_030522465.1). NCBI lineage: Eukaryota > Metazoa > Arthropoda > Arachnida > Ixodida > Ixodidae > Rhipicephalus > Rhipicephalus appendiculatus. The sequence goes on along the minus strand of JALIZH010013900.1, from coordinate 88,556 downwards.
TCGCTCTACGTTCAGCTCTTAAAAGCGAAGATTAAGGGTCCCCAATTTTTTTACCTGTTTTGACTCTGACACGTCGATTTCCTGCCTCGATTTATTAACGACGATTCTCCTCCACATTGCCGAAAACTAAACTAATTGGCTGGGGACGGTTGAGCTGCATGAAATACCTCTTTCAGAAAGCCTCGCTTGACTTTACCTACGCTCTGAAAATCGCGAATGCTTTTTTTCTTGCCAACATTCCTCCTATCGCGCTGATTGACACTTAGCGAAGAGGTCGTTCATAAGTTTAGCTGTTCGTCCTCGGCTCATGAAAGCTCTTACGCCTCCCCGTAAGCGAATCGTACCGGTCGCTGACGTAGGACCGGTCGCAACTGTGGCATGCGCTCTACCGAAGCCACCTTCGATGATATAAACTTGGTCGTTCTTTTTCAACTTCATCGCGTGTTGCTCTCAAGAACATTTTTCGTCTTGACATTATGTCAACTCGTTATACTGGTGTAGGCTGCTCGACAGCTTTTCTTAGCCTCTGCTTCGATTTCATTTGGGACGCTAGTGAGATACCCGAAAGACGCCTAAGCCCCGATTTTTTATTCACCTACACTCTGAATCTGTGAGAATAATCGACTGCTTTTCCACTAGAGCTGTACCTAATGGAAAATACATGCTAGCAAACTCCCAGCCATTATGCTTACGTACACAAATAGTACAACGTAATGTTGTGCTGGCCATGTTTTGCATTGCATGGATCAACAGCCTTGATGGTTTTACTTGTAGAAAACCTTTCAAATTAAGATTATGATGCAACCATGAAAACGAGAAATCACGCACACATTTGACCTTGTGCACAAGTAGGGTCCAATGTGAAGGGGAGGAATAATAAAGCCAGCGTCAATGGAATTCCTTGATAAAAAAACTTCATGCTAATAGTTCACAAATGAAACCAGACACCATAGTAATACGTATTCCACCGGCACCTCAAATACGCCTACCTAGAACATGTGTGATACGACCATAGATTTCACATCCACATTGCAGCTTCGTTGCTCGCATCCACTTTACTTTCATTCCTCTGATTACTCAATGACAATGTGATTGTTAAAATTCATCATTTTCAGTTCTAATGTGGGGCTAAAAAACGATGAATTACCTTTACATCTCCTGTTCAGACATAATCTACAGATAACCGACCAAAATACTGCGCCTTTGGCAAACTTTTGCTAGAATTGTGCGCAATATTAAGCTAGAACTTCAAGTTCTTATATCAACACAGAGTATTTATTCCAAGCGAATATTGATTGTTTTTCATAAATAAGAAGTGTGGGCATCTGCGCTCTCACTGAATGCTGACGAAGTGCCATTCACGCCCTGTCGCTGTGTTTCTCTTTTGCAGCATTTTAGCGCTCGCACTTCCCGTTTGGTTCGATACCACTCATTCGCGTGTGTTTCTCTGTCTGTCACTTTGAAATTTTCCTCACGTTCTTGCCGGTACGCTGCTGTGTCCTGTATTCCTAAAGCAGTGTTGAGTAATTGACGTAGTTATTCTTCCTGTACTCGCTTAACCCTGACGGATCTTCGTCATCAGGGTCTTACGCTCTTTGTCGGCACTGCCTTTTTCTATAGAACGCGCGCTGACGTTCTCGGCAAGCCTCCTCAGCGTGTCCTTTGTGGGGTAGACATGGGCATGATTCTGAAGACAGAGCAGCAGCGCGTGCGCTTGAGCAAGCTTTGGGGTGCGAAACAGCTCAGTACTATAGACTGGAGAGAAAGAGAAAAAAAACGGCAGATCCCACGCACTGTGGGAACCGATGTAATGCGAAGCAATCAGCAAGGAGCAAGTCATGCTGTACATAATATGCATGTCATTATTTACATGTTAGGACCTGTCATTTGTGTTCATCATACAGTCACGTCATGAAATACAAATTTTGGTGTATATCAAGCTAGCGAACTGGATGCAAGCGCACTATGAGCGTGGTATGTAAATGGCATTATAGATGACATGCATGCCAAGATTTTCATGTTACCACCTGTCACTTATGTGCGCTTGATTTTTTACCTCGAATCACAGCGAGACGCGAGACCAATCTGCTTCCGTTTCGCATGCGTTCGTATTCTCGCGCTTAGAGCATCGTGCAGACGCAATCCTCGTTCCAGAGTTTAAATTGACCAAAGTGTGTTCCTCGAACGCCTGTGCCCAATGAGACGGGGTCGGTCAGGATAGAACGTGATGCGCGCGTCTCCCTCATTGCATGATTAGAGACGCCGGGCACAGCGACGCTACGCAAGCAAAGCGCGAGCGCTGTACAGTCCAACGCGACCAGCGTCCGTTTGCGCGCCCCGGCGCCCACCTGGCACCACGCCAAGGCACGGCTGGAGGGACGGACTACCGGGCGGACGGACGTGAGCATGAGACATTAAAGGCTTCCGCCTTAAAAATTTGGTGTATATCAAGCTAGCGAAACGGCCACGAGAGTGTCATGAGCGTGGCATGCAAGTCATGTTGGACATGACATATCATGATTTTTATATTACCACTTGTCATTTACGCTCCTCATACAATCACTTCGCTTAATACCAAATTTTATGTATATCAAGCTAGCGAAACGGCCGTTAGCGTGGCATGCAAGTCATGTTGCACATGACATGTCATGATTTCCATATGACCACATCGCATTTATGTTCGTCATAGAGTCACGTCACGCAATACCAAATTTGGTGTATATCAAGCTAGCGAAACGGCCGTGAGCGCGCCATGAGCGTGGCATGTAAATCATGTTGTACATGACATGCAAGTCATGATTTTCATATTACCACCTGTCATTTATGTGTCATCGTACCAATTTTTGGATATATCAAGTTAAGAAAACGGCCTCAGGAGCACTATGGCCATAGCGTGTAAATCATACTTTTCATGACAATTTATTCATGATTTTCATGATATGACCAGTCATTCATGTTTGTCATACAGTCATGTTGTACCATACCAATTTTGGTATAAATCCCATTAACGATACGGCCAGGAGAGCGCAAAGTCGTAGGCGGTTGGATAGATAGATAGATAGATAGATAGATAGATAGATAGATAGATAGATAGATAGATAGATAGATAGATAGATAGATAGATAGATAGATAGATAGATAGATAGATAGATAGATAGATAGATAGATAGATAGATACGCTCAAAGTCGCCGAAGTTCGCTAAGAAATGCTTCGCATTTAAAAACAGTATAACGGCTTTTGCCTTCTAGCCATCCTAGGCGAATGCATAAGGCACCGTGTGAGATACGTAGAGTTGAATGGGTCAACAACCTAAATTTTTGCGTGGTTACGCGTGGTTAAACAAGTTTGCTGAATGATAGCTCGGTTTTGTTTGCTTCGGGAAAGGACAAGGTCATTCATTTGCTGAAATTTCAGTTTATTGCATATCATTGTTTTGGCAAGGACAACAGGACACGGTTCGACTACACATGAAAACAAGGGAGAAATGTGTTGAACTTAAAGAAAGCACAAATACACTACTGGGCAACGTCTGCGCTGTGAGCGTAAGCGTTGACTCAGAATGATTGCAGCCAGCGCCTCTGGTGCTGGCGTCAATAAAGACTCATTTTTAAGTCACAGTTTTTTGCTGCGAACGCCCCGCACAGGTTTTTCGCTGAAGCTCTTTTTTTTTTTTTTGCTCATGAACCTTCATTGCCCTTTATCGTTAGATTCAGGAATCAAGCCTGCTTCTGGGTTCGTACCACCAAGAGTAGAGCTCTAAAAGCCGTCATCGTTTCTCCACCCCCCCCCCCCCCCCCCCAAAGAAAAAAATGATGATGCCTTCATTTGCCGTGGCTACTTCCCGTTGTGGTAGTGCCAACGCCCGCGTGGGCTTCCGTAGAAGTTGAGTAGGATAAATCAGACAATTGCTTGCGCACCAGCAGCCGAATTCACCATGCCTTTTTCTCGGGTTTTTTTTTTTAACCCGAAAGTGTTTTATGCCGAGCTCCATCACGACTTCAGGGACGTATTCTCATCACGGGAATGACGTCCGAAAAATACCCGCGATCATATGACAAAAAAAAACATAAGAAAGAAATTTCATGTACGGGAGTCGTACCCACGAATTCCCGCTCCGCGACAATAGATGACCATGACCTCAGTTATTAGCTCTTGGAATGCGTCGTTGCTACGCGTCCGGCCTATTCAGCGCGTTTACAATAGAAATGCAATTTTGTGAAAGCCTTAACACACCGCGAGGTAGCGACCTTAGCCCAAACCTGGGTTTCGCTAATAGCATCCATCTATACAAAAAATAGCTCTGCGACGCGTGCCTGTCTTGTCTGGCTGTAAAACGAGCTTCCTCGCTCATGCTCGCCCGAGGAAAATCGCGACCGGGCTAGAGGCTAGGCACGACACGCGTTGCGTTTCCCTGTGGTGTGGCTAGGGAGTTCGATAGCTATTTAACATGCCGCGGTGTAGCAATCTTAGAACAAGTTCTATAGAGTTCTCCGTCCACTCAGCGACGCTTTTCTGGCTATCCCACCGTTTCTCTGATTACGCTCTGACAGTTAACAACTTCAGCTACCACAAAAGTTTGTTTAATCATTGATCATGCGAGTTAGTGGTGATGATGGAGATGTGCCACTAAGTGTGAACGTGGCTGCATCCACATTAAATGGTGCTATACCTGCCAAACACCAAGATACATTGTACAAGCCCTCGTATATCAATCTACAATAAACATTCAACTACTTACGTGAAGACACGTTTTACTTTCGCGTTATACCGATTCATATGATGGAGGGATCATTCATATTGTCACGTGGTCGTGTCGTCGAAGAAGGCATCAGTCGTTATGTCCAAAATGAAACTTTATTTGGCCGAACTTGTGGCCGGTAAACGGAAAGTCAGATTACACACTGGCGCTGATAGCGGCGAACGGAGCGTCGGCCGTCGATCAAGTGACAACGCGTCGGCATTTATACACGTGTCAACGAATATTCCAGCTTTATCACTGGTTGTCGCGAAAGCTCTGGAATAAGCTCGCGTGTTCGCGTCTTGCGCGGAATCTTAAGACAACGATCTACAATGATCGCGAAGCTTCTAGAAAAAATGAGGTGCGGTCTGTACTGAGCATTTCTTACAGTCTTTGTGGGCGTAAACCGAATACAGTAAAAGTATAATACGAAACGCGCTTGGCAATGCCCCCCTCTGAAAAAGCATCGTCCCGATGCTTAAAACAGAACACGGGGAAAAAATGCATGCAACAATAAACAACAATCATAAAGCAAGAAAGTACAATAAACTATAAGCACAAGCACGAAAGTACAATAATAAAGCAAAAATTACAGTCCTCAGGTTAACTAACGGGCGTAATTCGGCTTGAGGCGCACGACATGGACGATTTCAGGTCACGCACGCCGCCGCTGAGAGTTCGTAATGCCGTCAGGGACAACCTCGTAGTCGAGTCCGCCGAGACGTCGAAGTACCCTGTAGGGTCCGAAGTATCGTCGAAGAAGCTTCTCGCTAAGTCCCCGTCGGCGAACTGGCAGCGAACTGGACCGTGTATGGCCAGACCCATACACGGTCACCGGGTTGCTATTCCATGTGTCGTCGTCGAAGGTTGTAGCGACGGCTGTCGGTCTTTTGCTGGCTCTGGAAGCGCAGACGGGCGAGTTGTCTGGCTTCTTCGGCGTGCTTAAGGTACACGGTGACGTCGACGTTTACCTCGTCGGAGACATTGGGCAACATGGCGTCGAGCATCGTTGCCTGGCTCCTTCCGTAGACCAATCCATAAGGCGTCATCTGCGTCGTTTCTTGTACCGCCGTGTTGTATGTAAAGGTTACATACGGAAGGATGGCATCCCACGTCTTGTTCTCGACGTCGACGTACATGGACAGCATATCGGCGATGGTTTTATTGAGACGCTGGGTGAGGCCATTGGTCTGTGGGTGGTAAGCGGTGGTCCGGCGCTGACTACTCTGGCTGTTCCTCGGGATCGCGTGAGTTAGGTCCGCCGTAAAGGCCGAACGCCTGTGGGTAGTGAGGACCTCTGGGATGCCATGACGTAGTACGATGTTCTCGACGAAGACATTTGCTACCTCAGCGGCACTGCCCTTGGGCAGGGCCCTTGTCTCGGCGTGGCGGGTGAGGTAGTCAGTAGCTACGACGATCAATTTGTTTCCCGAATTGGACGTCGGGAACGGCCCCGGTAAGTCCATGCCGATTTGCTGGAACAGCCGGTGAGGTGGCTCGATGGGCTCGAGGTGAAGGTGTTAGCGTATGCGGACGACCTGGCGTTCTTTTGTAGAAACATTTCCAGTATAAGAACAGTGCTGTCCACAATTGGAGAATTTGGAACCATTTCTGGTGCACGAATGAATTTTGCTAAACGTTTGGGGCTATGGTTTGGCCCATGGACTTATAAAAGAAAGCATTTCAAGGGTATAGCGTGGTCCTCTGTACCACGAAAATACATCGGTGTTCCATTGGATGCACATTAGAAAAGTACACGTTACTGGAAAAAACGTGTACCCAGCTTAAAACGTTATGCCCAGACGTTTATCCCCCATAACCTTTCAATTTTTGGCAGAGCTAAAGCATGTAATCTATTCCTGGCAACAAAAATATTTTACGAACTGCAATTACTTAATGATACACTTTAGCGCAAGAAAAAACACTAGACGTAAACGACGAGGACAAGCGCTACTTCCAACTGAGCTTTTATTGCTGAAACACATAAATATATACACCCGAACACACGTGATCGCCCTTTTATGTGTTTCAGCAATAAAGCTCAGTTGGAAGTAGCGCTTGTCCTCGTCGATTACTATCTAGTGTTTTTTCTTGCGCTGAAGTGTATCATTATGGAATACCAACTAGCCCGCTCCCATACCTTGCTGCAATTACTTCATTGTTCCAGGGTGTATATTCGAAAGTTTCATCGAATATTTGCTACCTTTATTTGGTCATCAAGCTATGAGCCAATGAGGCGTGACAATGTTTTTAGGCCAGTTTGTGCAGGTGGTCTTGGGTTGGTGCACCTCTTTGTCAAACAATTGGTGTCTCGTTTCTTCTACTTTCGGGACTGTGCTCATCCGCTGCTTCGATCATTCTTGCAAGTGAATCCCGCCGTGGCCTTGCCAAGTTCAGTGGTGTCTGCTAACTGGGTCTCACCTCCCTATTTGCAAGGATTCATGCGTGAAGTGTGCGATTCAGTGCATTTTCTGACAGTCAGATTCTCTACTGATTATTTGTTTTCAAGCTCAAGGAAAGATCTATATAACGATATATTAGATAAGTTATTTCCTGCATCACTGTACCGTTCTCTATATAATGGACTACCTGGACATGACGTGCTTCTCCATGTGAAAAAAAAAATGCCTATTCCGCCAACGTCCAAAACATTTTTCTTCAAAGCGCACACAGAAACGCTACCCGTAAAGACCTGGTTAAGCAGCAAAGGCATTTTTGTATCATCAATTAATTGTCGCCGCTGCGAGGTTCCAGACACTATAAAACATTGTTTTATCAGCTGTAAAGACGCCATCCTCTTTTGGCACGTCCTCCAAAGGGCTTTTAAAAACAAATTAATTGAAATTCTCATAGCATACGTTATCTCTTGCCACCCGAAAGCAATTCTATGCCTGTTGACATGCTCCTACTAATGGGAATGCACAGCTTATGGCAAACTCGCATGTTAGACAGGCACGCGGAACCAATTGTATCATCACGGTTGTATTTTAAATGCGAATCATTTCTTTGCGTACTGCAGGCACTTTTAGCGTTTCTATCTGCGTATCTATCTATCTATCTAGCCGCCTACGTCTGAGTGATCTCGTGATTACCCCTTTAACTTGTGGTAGACCAAAATTTGTATGTGAGAATAAGATGGTTTCACAAATATGACTCGCTGGTCGTGACATGAATAATCACAATCCCGTCGCGTACGTCGTCAAACTCTTTCGGGCAAACCCTGCGGCACATAGCACGAGGCGGGTATGTGCCACAGGTATGCGGGTATGTGCCACAGGTCATTGACAGTATAGACTACCCAGGAACGGCGAGACAAACATTGGCACTTTTAACGCCAGAGCATTAAAAAGCTGACGTCATCAGCAGCGTTGACCGGACGAATGCAAATAATATATGTCAGGGTCCCAACAGGAATCGAACCCAAGCATTCTGCGTGGCAATCAACCATTCTACCACAGAGCCACGCCAGGTCTCGGAACTGATTTTCGAATAGACCCTAATGTTCGTGAAACGTCAATTGTCGTTGCAGTGCTGGCTATCCAATTTTATAAACATTACATATGTACTCCGATGATACAGCCGTCACGCCGGGTTAACATCAATTATAGTAAAGCGTCATCCACTAAAGTTAATATATTTGCAGTGTCCAGGGCTACCATCCTGGCGAGCACAAGCGCTACATATCAGTTTACCGCTTCTGGTGTTGCTACTGCCCATGTTGCTGTTGGCATCGTTACGCAACTATAAACAACTTGTTATGCAAAACATATGCGACTGTGGAACATATGTCTGTGCGTACAACATTTGTACATATATTTAGCGTATTTCGTAACGTTTCGCTCAATAAAACATTACAACACAGTCACCTTCCCTCCGCATGCTTCGCATAACATCGATTCCCAAGGTACGTGGAATCTGCCGATTTTTATACAAATGGCTCTGCAGCTGAAAGACTTTTATCAGCAGCTAGAGTTCCAGCCAGACTGGTTTCCACTCTTCATGAAATGCACTGCTCTGATCCCCTTTTGAAGACAATGCTATTTGAAACTTTGCTATTTGAAACCTCGTTCTCTGCAAAACCTGATGTACGCTTGTACAGGCGCCCTTGTGTATTTTGTTCGCTGGGATGTATATTACGCACATCTGTAATAAATACCATGAAAAAAAAGCATGGCGTGTGGCAAAGTGGTCTAACGCAGCGGGCTGTGAACGAGGGGTCGCTGGTTCGAATCCCCGGTCGATTGCCTTCGATTTTTTTTCTTCTGATTTATTTGTCTTTTTGTTTTTATATATATAATCACATATACATATCCGCGGCATGACGGCGACGGCAAAAATCAACCGAGGGTGTCCATATATTGCTATCGCAATAATAACTGTCACAGTTGTTACGCCTTTGTGTTTGAGCAACGTGCAGCAAGTGTCCCCAATGCAGAAGCCGAGGGTGTTGGATATTTATTTTTCTTTTAAACTGCGCCACACGGAATGAGCCCTCTGCGATTTCTGCCACGTGGTGGGGTCTGACGCAAGGTGTACGCGGTGTTCTTTTTTTTTTTCGTTCCACATCACGAGTGGGTAGAGAAAGGGGCCCCTTGTTTTTGCGCATCTCAAGGACAGTTTTCAATTTAAAAGAAAATGTAGGAGCGTTGCGTGATAGAAAACACGCTGAGGCTCCTCCGAGATCTGCGTACAGCGAGTGGTAAATGGTGCACATAAATAGCTCGCCGTTATAATGCCGGCGAAAGCATGGCGCGTTGCTGTATTGTGTAGCGCAGCGGACTGTGGAGCGAGGGGACGCTGGTTCGTATCCCCGGTCAGGTGCTTTGGAATTTTTAAATGCGAAGCATTTCTTAGCGAACTTCCGCGATTTTGAGCGTATCTATCTATCTATCTATCTATCTATCTATCTATCTATCTATCTATCTATCTATCTATCTATCTATCTATCTATCTATCTATCTATCTATCTATCTATCTATCTATCTAGCCGCCTACGACTTTGTGCTCTCCTGGAGGTACCGTTAATGGGATTTATACCAAACTTGGTATGGCATAATAGGACTCTATGACGAACATGACTGACTATTCATATCATGAAAATCATGAATAACTTGTCATGAACGGCATAGTTTACACGCCATGGCCGTGGTGCTCCTGGAGCCGTTTCCTAAACTTAATATATCCAAAAATTGGTATGATCAGACATTTCTGCATGACCAACATAAATAACCGGTGGTAATATGAAAATCACAACGTGCATGTCATGTACAGCATGATTTACATGCCACGCTCATGGTGCCCTGAACGCCGTTTTGCTTGCTTGATATACACCAAATTATATAGCGTGATGTGTCTACATGAGGAACATAAATGACAAGTGGTACTATGGAAATCATGATGTGTCATGTGGTTGTTGTTCAACAGGTTTGCCTCACCCGCGTGGTAGAAAACCGAGTGGGAGAGCTTTCCTGCCTCATCTCATTTATTACAGACGCACACACTCTCATGAATTGCGAGCAAATCCTCCACATTGGTACCGTCTGCGCCAATGAAGACACGTTGGTCGCAGATGCGAGGAACATGGCACTTCATGGAAACATACTACATTAAAAAGAAGAGAGATATGTGTGTTAGGGACACTTCTGTTGCTCTACGTGGTGGTGAATTTGATTTCTTCGAATCTTTTTTTCGTTTAATCGTTTTTTTTTGTCATTTCTTGTCAATCTTATCGCGTGTTTTTTGATGAGCATGCGAGGCGATGTGCGCGCGCATGGTTGCTACGGCTATAAATGCCGCTGATCTTCTGAGAATAAAGTTAGTGGCGAGTGACGCTTTTTCTGTTCTTTCTTCAATTTTCTTCCTGGAGGGTTTGTGTTTAATTGTATTTCAGTAAGCATGTACCAACTAGCCCAACAAAAAGTTTTATTAAGTTACAGGTCCTAACATGTAAATCATGACATGCAGATTATGTACAGCATGATTTGCTCCTTACTGGCTGCCTCGCATTACAGATTTCCACAGTACATGGGATCTGCCGGTTTTTTTTCATATTCTGCGCGATAATGGTTACGGACACCGGCGGTGGCGGCGGACAACTACGGTGCAAGAACGTTCCTTGTTGTGATCTCAAAACAGCTTTCGCTGTAAAAAAAAAGACCCATTCATAGGAACGATGGTGGAGAGGAGACAACCACTATAAAGCTATGCCCCGAAGAATAGGTTCAACGGGTTTTCAAACGTAGGGCCAGTTTTAAAACTGAAGACTAAACAATAAATATGGCTGGTGAGTCTGTTTATTCTGATAATCGTACCCAGCTAGACATATTTCTGTCAAATATGTTTACCTTTATATCTGCCAGTTCAGAAATAATTCCTTTGAACAATTGTGCTGAATCTGTGGACGCAGATAATCGTTGAACTTTATAATGCTGCAGGAATTGAGGAGTAAAAGAGACACGCATAATTAAAGCACAATTGATAAAAATCGTTTACTTGTGTTTGAAGACGTACATTTTCTTTTGATTTTTCGCTGTAGCGATGAGCCTTTCGGTCGTTCTGGTATATACATATATCCGGTCTTGAAGCCTTAATTTGCATGTGTTACGACCTCTTCGGCCATTGCAATACGGTGTTCCTCAATCGCCTCTCCAATCTTCTCTTCCTCCTATGAAGTTCTGGCGCAGAAAAGAGCAGCAGAAAACAGACTTTGAGGCTCATACTTTCCCTGCGTTGAAGCCAAACATTACATTCGCCGTTATATTTTGTTTCCACTAGTTCGTTAGGGGGTGTAAGTGTGAAAATACTCTCAAAGTAGAACAGTACATTTGCAGTATGGTCGCACAACATAGCACTGAAATATCCACTGTTGAAAGCGTATTTCACAAACATGAAAAAAAAAACAGAAGCAGAAGGGCTTAGCTGAACCATACGTAAGGTTTGGGTCTGAGTAGTGTCTCTTGGTCGCCACTCGGCTGTCGATTTATGGGATTCATGAAGACATGGTGTCTGAAATATGGAGGCTATAAGGCCCATACTTAAAGCACATGGCGGTCCAACCCTCATTGGTTACACAGATTATTCTGACGGCGTTCGTCATATTCATATTTGATTTTAAGGTGCGAAAAAACACAATCACAACAGAGGACACGGGACCGAGCGACACTAACATTCGCGGCGCTTTGTCCCGTGTCTTCTCTTGCGATTGTTTTTTTTTCACCTTAAAATCACTTATGAACGTACAACAATTCGCCCAACAAAATGTCCTCTTTGGATTTCGTCAAAGTTAAAAAATAATACGTGTTTGATCTAATGCGCTGTAGCGATCTGCTGCCCATGGCACATGAAGAGACGGCGCACACTGATGCATAATTCAGAGCGGCTACCTAACTTTTTGCCCCGCCGAATATTATCTGCAAGATGGGGCGCTGTGGCTTATATTTCCGCTCGGCGCGTGCAGTTATGCGGCTGCCGCCACACTTCATCCACCCGCAAATTGTGCTTTCCAAAAATGTCATGCCAATGTTCGAGGGAAGTGGTCAGAGTACGGCATTGTATCCGAGAACATGGTAATAGTGCGCCGAGATTATACTGAAGAAATCCAGCGAAACAAGCAGGGAGGCATTTTAAAGTTGAGAAATTTCTGGAAATCGGACTTTCAGCAGTATTCTAGGTTGCACTACGATGAGGCGTTTTCAATGAATATCTCGTCGATCTGTTGTACTTGCTCCTCAATATTAAGAAATTATGCCTGAATGATGACACTATGACGATAGAATTAACACATCAGCACAAATGTTCCTAGTGAGCGTCTCTTCTCGTTTTCTGAAGAAATAGTGACATTTACGATGATGTCACTTCTTCCCGAATATAGCTAGCAGCTCCTTGATGATATTGCATAGGTGCCTCAGCTAACTTTAGCAACAGTGTAAAAATATGCTGACATAATCTGTAACCACGAAACCAAACGCATGCTGCTGATTATCACCTGAAGAAAATAATGGTAGTCTTGTTCCGCTTGATTGTTCATTAGGGAATATGAATTCATCAACTTTTGAAACGATCAAGTTGGGCAAAATTTTCAAATGAGAAACTTCCACATTGGATTGCACGATGTCCGACTAGACATGCTCGAACTTCCCCTCTGTGCAGTATTAGTGTAATATATATATATATATATATATATATATATATATATATATTGTAACGTAACACTTCACACGTCTTTATTAGGCCTGGAAGACGTGGCCAAACAGTCACATCCGAGGCACAGAACAAACTCCAGATGTGTCCCCACAAACGAAGAAGATGAAGAACACCATGTGATGATGGTTATGTACAGATGATGAAGAAGTGTCTTATAAATGCCCACACTAATTTCCCCCCGCGTGTGAGCGGCCATCCTGGCCGCAACTTAAAGGTGCGGAGAACGCCTTGTGAAAGGCTTCAGACGCGAGACATGCACTATCTCGGTACCGCGACGGCGCCGGTCAATTGGAGCAATGACGGGTTCGACGCGATAGTTCACAGGGGAGGTCTGCTCCAAGACTGTGTATGGGCCGAGGAACCGAAACTGAAACTTCTCGCATAAGTCAGGAGTGCGAACTGGTGTCCGGAGTAGCACCTCGTCGCCGGGGCGGAAGAACACGGCGCTGTGAGATGCGTCATGCAGATTCTTGCGGTCCTGTTGTCTTGCCGCAGTGTTGACTCGAGCGAGCTGGCGACAGTGGCGGAGGCGGGACACATATTGTTCACAGGAGGATGCAGATGGAGCAACAGGGGCGGTCAAGAAGGAGACGTCAAGAAGAGAAGACGGTGATCGGCCATAAACCAGGTAGAATGGCGAGTAGCCAGTTGTGCGTTGTACAGCCGTATTATAGGCAAAAGTTACGAACGGCAAAATTGCGTCCCAGTTTGTGTGGTATGGCTCAATGTAGCCTACATGGCTATCATGTCGGAGAGAGTGCGATGAAATCGCTCAATCAGCCCGTTGTTTTGAGGGTGATAGCTGGAGGTTGTTTTGTGGGTGGTGCCAGAGGCTCTGAGCAATTCTTCCACAACTTGCGAAAGGAAGGCTTTACCACGGTCGCTCAAGATGACACGAAGAGCACCATGACGCAATATTAAGGCTTCAAGCATAAATGTAGCCACGTCAGAAGCGGAAGCCGAAGTCACGCAGGATGTTTCAGCGTATCGTGTCAAGTGGTCGACAGCTGTCACTATCCAACGATGGCCAGTGGGAGTCGTTGGAAGAGGACCATACAGATCAATGCCAACGAATTCGAATGGTGCCGATGGACATGGAAGTGGTTGCAGCTCACCGCCTTGAGGTGATGTCGGAAGCTTTCGGCGCTGACAAAGGCTGCAGGAGGCGACGTACTTTGCTACACTGCCGGATAGGCCAGGCCAGTAGAAGCGACCTTTAATGCGGTCGTACGTATTCTGGAAACCAAGGTGGCCAGCAGTGATGTCATCGTGACAAGCCTTGAGGATATCAGCTCGAAGAGAGCGAGGCAGAACGGGTACCCAGCGTTGGCCGTCAGGGTGATAGATGTGACGGTAAAGAACGCGGTTGTTGAGCTTGAACTGCGTCAGCTGTCGACGAAGGCGGGCATTTGGCGGCCGGCAATTTCCCTGGAGACGATCTATTATGCGCCTCCAGTAAGAGTCGGCGCGTTGGTGCGTTATGATCGAGCCGTGGTCGTCGGGCGGAATCTGATCAATAGCGGCCAAGGACGAAACAGATGTGGAAGGACCGTCCGAGCGTTCATCGTTGAAGTCAGGTGCCGTCGGAAGGGGGCAGCGAGAAAGCGCATCTGCGTCCTGGTGCTTCCTACCGCACTTGTAGATAATACTGAAGTCGTATTCTTGCAGACGTATAATCCAGCGACCAAGGCGTCCTGATAAGTTCTTGAGTGTGGAAAGCCAACATAAGGCATGGTGGTCTGTTACGATGGTAAAATGACGGCCATGTAGATACGGTCGAAACTTCTGCACTGACCAAACGACAGCTAGACACTCCTGCTCTGTGATGGTGTAATTCTTCTCGGCGCTGGTCAGTACGCGGCTTGCATATGCGACGACCCTCTCACGTGATGACTCATCTCGCTGTAGCAGAATACCACCGATGCCGTGACCACTAGCGTCAGTATGCAGGAGTGTTGGTGCTGTTTCGTCGAAATGGCGAAGAACTGGTTCAGATGTGAGGGCGTTTTTAAGATGGCTAAACGCTGCTTCGCAGTCGGGAGACCACTCAAAGCGAACACCAGAACCAAGTAATTTGTGCAAAGGTGCCGCTATTGAGGCAAAGTCTCGTATGAATCGGCGGAAGTAGGAAGTCAGGCCAAGGAAGCTGCGTAAGTCTTTGCTCCTTTCGGGACGAGGAAAATGAAGAACGGCCGAAACCTTCTCGGGATCAGGACGAATGCCGTCCTTACTCACAATGTGGCCTAAGACCTTAATTGTCTTGCTGGCGAAATGGCACTTTTTCGTGTTCAGCTGAAGGCCAGCGTTAGCGAGGCACGTCAGTACTTCGTCTAAACGGTGTAGGTGTTGTGAGAAGGTTGACGAGAAAACAACAATGTCGTCCAGATAGCACAGGCAAGTCTTCCACTTCAGGCCACGCAGAACGGCGTCCATCATGCGCTCGAATGTTGCGGGCGCATTGCAGAGGCCGAAGGGCATTACATTGAACTCGTAAAGTCCATCTGGTGTTGAAAACGCCGTTTTTTCTTTGTCGTCCTCGTGCATCGGTATCTGCCAGTATCCTGAACGTAGGTCTAGACTCGAGAAGTACTCGGCCCCCTCTAGCGAATCCAAGGTGTCGTCTATACGTGGCATAGGGTATACATCCTTGCGCGTGATCTTGTTTAGCTCCCGGTAATCTACGCAGAACCGCACAGAACCGTCTTTTTTTCGAACTAAGACGACAGGAGATGACCATGGACTATCAGAGGGGCGTATTATCTTCCGTCGCAACATGTCGTCAACGTTTTCTTCGATGACCTTCCGCTCGGCTAGAGATACGCGATATGGTCGACGACGAATGATAGACGTACCCTCTGTCTCGATCCGATGCGTGGTGACACACGTCTGTCCCAATACAGAGGAATGTACGTCAAACGGCGCTTCATGTATGGTCAGCAAGGCAAGCAACTGTTGTGTCTGCGATAGGGCAAGGTCGGAGCTGATAGTAGTTTTAAGGGCGGAGATGGATGCGGAACGTCCAACAGAGGGATCTTCAGGGGAAGCCTCTTGAAGAGCAACCACAGAGAGAGGCTCCGATGTAGTGACGCAAGCCAACGTTATGCCCTTCGGAACCAGAATTTTTTCAGACGTCGGATTTGTTGCACAAACGAATGCGAAGCCATCGTCGAAACGAACCAGCCCTGATGCGAAGGCTATCCCTTTGGTGAGACAGCGTGCAGATGGTTGTACGAGCACATCGCCATGGTCAATGACATCAGACGTAATTGCAACAATTCGCTGACTACGCGGAGGTAGCTCAGTGTCTTCTGCAGCAAAAAAACGAAGTGGTGCGTCGTCTGTGTGAAGTGAATGGGTGGTATCGCTCATGTGGAGAACACGTTGCCGGCAGAAGATGGAAGCGGACGCCGTTGAAAGAAAATCCCATCCCAATATGAGCTGCTGGGCACACGAACTAAGCACTGCGAATTGTACATGATGCAGAAGTCCATCAATGTAGACACGGACAGTGCACATGGCGGAAGGTCGAATGGCGTCCCCTTGAGCAGCGAGCAACGTAGGTCCATCGTAGGGTGTAGTGTAGTAACCTTGCGGAGACGCGCACACAAACCACGGTGAATAACTGACAAACTAGCACCGGTGTCTATTAATGATTCCACTTGTATGCCTTCTACTAAAACAGATATCATGTTATGGGGACGCGCTGGAGGAATTTCTCTTACTTCGCTAAATGCAGCTTTTCCTCCAAAAGCTGCACAGTTTAGTTTTCCGGGCGACGGTCGACGAATTGAGAGGGTGGTCGCAATGGCGACGTAGAGCGACGAAGAGGTGACGGTGACCGACGCCTGCTGCCACGGTAGTTAGGAGCCATCTCGGGCGTCGCAGGTGGAGAGGGAGAGCGACCATAAGACGTAGCGTAAGGACGGCGCTGGAAAGTGGGCCCCGTCGCAAAGTCGTCCCGTTCGTAAGTGTCAAACCCGCGACGCTCGTCTTGCTGACGCTTGCGACAGACACGCGCGATGTGTCCACGATATCCACAATAGTAGCCCGTAGGTCACGTAGGGCGCCATGGTGGATAATAAGGCTGGTTGTGTGCGCTGGGCGCTATGGAAGCCATGTGTGCTGGCGTCGGTGGTGCATAGTAAGGCTGATTGTGTGCACTGGAAGCTATGGAAGCCAGGTGCGGTTGTATCGGCGTCGGTGGCATCGATGGAACAACGGCTGGAGTAACCGCGGCGACTTGCGCGTAAGTTGGTGGGAGCTTAGGTACAAGAGGCTCTGCATACGCAGCACCAGTCATAGCCGCCAACTCCTCCTTAACGACGTCACGCAGGTTACTACTGGAGGTAGCAGAAGGAAACGGCCCTGCTGAAAAGCCGAGCGACTGCAGTTCTTCTCTTATAATTGTGCAGATCATGGCTCGAAACGAAGGGTCGGTTGTGGGGTTGTCAGAGATGTCCGGCTGCAACCGTGCGGATTCGAGCTCGTCCTAGCGCTGGCATGTAGCTACATCAGCGACGGTAGTCGGGTCCTTTACGGCCAAAGCATTGAAGGCAACAGCCCCAATGCCTTTGAGAAGATGACGCACTTTCTCTGACTCTGACATGGCAGCGTTGACGCGTCGACAGAGCGAGAGAACGTCCTTGATATACGAGGTATAAGACTCGCCGAGTTGTTTGCGAGTGTCCAGCGTCCTCTTCGCCAGGCTCGATCGAACCGCCGGAGTACCAAAGACTTGTCGGAGACGCTCTTTGAAAGCGCTCCAGTCGGGAAAGTCAATCTGGTGGTTAAAAAACCAGGTCTTCGCCACGTCTGTGAGGTAGAAGGAGACGTGGCGGAGCTTGTGCGGATCGTCCCAATGGTTCGCGGCACTCACTATGTCGTATTGGACCAGCCAATCTTCCACGTCCTCATTGCAAAGTCCAGCGAACAGATAGGGATCACGATGGGGTCCGCTGACGATCCAAGAGTGAGGAGCTGCGGCAGTCGCAGCCGGAATGGTAGATGAAGGCGCTGAGGGTTCGTCCTGCGACATACTGGTGGACAAGTGGCCGAAACGGCGACCTGAGCGAAGCTCCAGGAGGTAAAGCGGGCGAGAGGTATGGGGAATCGAGGTGCACTCTCCACCACTTGTAACGTAACACTTTACACGTCTTTATTAGGCCTGGAAGACGTGGCCAAACAGTCACATCCGATATATATATATATATATATATATATATATATATATATATATATATATATATATATATATATATATATATTGAAATAACACGGTTCAGCCGACGCTTTATTCTCCGAAAAGCAAGATGGCGCCGACGAAGAAGACGCCCGAGCGAATGACTGATGATGGTTATTTACAGATGAGGAAGATGAAGTCCAATAAATGCCTACACTAATTTCCCCCGTGGACGGAAGCGGCCAGCCTGGCCGCGAATTACACTGTGGAGCGCAGACGAAAGGGTTTGAGACGCGAAACGTGCACGACCTCTGTCCCGCGGCAGCGTTGGTCAGTGGGGGCATGAACAGGTGTGACGCGATAGTTCACCGGCGAGGTCTGGTCTATCACTTTGTAGGGTCCAATATAGCGAGACTCAAGCTTTTCGCATAAGCCAGGCGTTCGTGCAGGCGTCCATAGAAGGACATCGTCTCCAGGGCGATAGAGCACGACGCGGTGAGCGGCATCGTAACGACGTTTGCGATCTTCTTGGCTAGCCTCGGTGTTAATACGGGCGCGATGACGACATTGGGCAATACGGGACACAAACTGGTCGCAGACGAATGGTGAAGAGTTGACGGGGCCAGAGAAGAAAGAGACGTCCAGTGATGAGGTTGGTTGGCGTCCGTATACTAGGAAAAACGGAGAGTAGCCTGTGGTCCGTTGAAGAGAGGTATTGTAGGCAAATGTTACAAATGGGAGAATCGCATCCCAGTTACGATGGTCGGGTTGGATATACATGGAGAGCATGTCGCACAGCGTGCGATGAAATCTCTCCGTTAAACCATTGGTTTGTGGGTGGTAGCTAGATGTCGTCTTATGAACTGTGTTTGATGCTTGCAGAACTTCACTGAGCGTGCTTGAAAGGAATGCCTTGCCTCGGTCGCTCAAGAGAACGTGAGGGGCCCCGTGGCGTAGGTAAATAGCGTTTAAAAAGAAAGTTGCTACTTCGGAAGCAGTTCCTGAAGTGATCGATGCCGTCTCAGCGTACCGGGTCAAGTGATCAACAGCGGTGACGATCCATCTCTTGCCGGCTGGGGTAGTTGGGAGAGGCCCGAAGAGGTCGATTCCGACGACAGAGAACGGCTCTGCTGGGCAGGGAAGTGGTTGTAGTGTCCCGACTGGGGCACTAGTAGGCCGCTTGCGGTGCTGGCAAAGTGGGCACGAGGCAATATATTTAGCCACGCTCGTGGAAAGACCTGGCCAGAAGAATCGACTGCGGATGCGCTCGTGGGTTTTGTGGTAACCAAAGTGTCCTGACGTTGGGTCGTCGTGTGAAGCCCGCAGAACTTCAGCGCGAAGAGCGCGCGGTACGACGGGAACCCATCGATGGCCTTCCGGGTGAAAAACATACCGATAAAGTACATCGTCTTCTAACTTGAATAGCTTGAGCTGTTTCCGTAACCTGGCATTAGGGGAAGACGAAGCACCGCTTAGGCGACTGATGATGTCAGTGCAATAAGAATCGGCTCGCTGGTGAGTAGAAATCACTGGAGTGCGGGTCGACGAAGTCAGGGAAGAAATGGATGTAGTCGACGACGCGTCCTCAGCGCGGCCAATTTGACATGGGGACGTGACGTGCTCCGATGACGGCGGCAAAGGGCATCGTGACAGAGCATCGGCATCTTGGTGCTTTCTTCCGGTCTTGTAAATGACGTCGAAGTCATATGCTTGTAATCGGAGAATCCAGCGGCCGAGGCGTCCCGACAAGTTTTTAATGGTCGACAGCCAGCATAGCGCATGGTGGTCTGTCACAACAGTGAAATGTCGACCATGGAGGTACGGACGAAACTTTTGGATCGACCAGACAACAGCCAAGCACTCTTGTTCGGTTATCGAGTACCTCTTTTCTGCAGATGTCAGAGTGCGGCTTGCATACGCGACAACTTTCTCGCGTAATTCACGGTCGCGCTGCAGAAGTACGGTGCCAATTCCTTGCCCGCTAGCGTCAGTATGTAGCAACGTAGGTGCCGTGTCATCAAAATAACAAAGAACCGGTGGGGATGTCAGTGTGCGCTTGAGTTCTTGGAATGCGGCTTCACAATGATCATTCCAATCGAAGGAACCGGTACTAGAAAGGAGCTTGTGGAGCGGCGAAGCAATGGTGGCAAAGTTTCGGATGAAGCGTCGAAAGTATGATGCGAGTCCAAGGAAGCTGCGCAGTTCTTTTGCACGAATTGGGCGTGGAAAGTTGAGCACTGCAGAAATTTTGTCCGGATCCGGCTGGATGCCGTCTTTGTTAACGAGATGTCCGAGAACTTTGATGGTTGTGCTACCGAAGTGGCACTTCTTTGTGTTTAGCTGAAGTCCAGCATTGGAGAGGCATGTGAGCACTTCATCTAGGCGTTGCAGATGGTCAGCAAAAGTGGAGGAAAACACGCCGATATCGTCCAAGTAGCATAGACATGTTTTCCACTTGAGGCCGCGAAGAACAGTGTCTATCATCCTTTCAAATGTGGCGGGGGCATTACATAGGCCGAATGGCATTACGTTAAACTCGTAAAGACCATCCGGCGTAGAAAAGGCGGTCTTTTCTTTGTCCGCTTCGTCCATTGGAATTTGCCAATATCCGGATCGAAGGTGAAGGGTGGAGAAGTATTGCGCGCCTTGCAATGAGTCAAGTGCGTCATCTATACGGGGCATCGGATAGACATCCTTTCGGGTTATCTTATTAAGCGCGCGGTAGTCAACACAAAATCGTACCGATCCATCCTTCTTTTGCACCAAAACAACGGGTGATGACCAACAGCTGGCAGAGGGTCGTATGATGTTTCTTTTGAGCATGTCGGCCACGTTCTCCTCGATGATTTTGCGTTCGGCCAAGGAGACTCGGTAGGGACGACGGCGTACAATATTCTGACCATCAGTGTGGATGCGATGAGACGCAACTGTGGTCTGTCCGAGTGCGGAAGCATTGGCGTCGAAGGATGCCTGATGTTTCGTTAGCAATTTCAGCAACGCATCACGCTGAGGAGCAGGAAGGTCAGGATTTATCCCGGTAGCAAAGGTGGAGGAAGTGATAAGCTTTCCTTGTTCAGGATGAGCTTGCAAGGCGTCAAGAGGGACCAGAGATACGGGCTGAGTATCCACATAACAGGTCACCGCAGAACCTTGAGGGAGGGGTATAGCCTCAGTGGTGGTGTTCAGGCCGATGATTATTGCAGCATTGTCTTTGAAGCGCACCAGGCTGGAGGGGAATACAATGCCACGAGCTAAACAGCGGCCGTAAGGAGTGACAAACACGTCACCATTGGCAATGTGCGTAGAAGTGATGGTGATGAGTTGCTCCTGGCCCGGCGACAGTACGGCATCGGCAGCTGTGAAAAAACGCAGTGGTTTCTCGTCGATACTCTCGCTGCAGTGATCGGTCTCTGTCATCTGGACTACACGTTGGCGGCAAGAAATTAAAGCAGACGCTGACGAGAGAAAGTCCCAACCTAAAATTAGTTCATGAGCACACGAAATTAAAACAGCGAAAGTGATATGATGACGTATACCGTCAATGAAGACGCGTGCTGTACATTGGGCTAACGGTCGAATGATTGCTCCGTTGGCCCCAACCAAGGATGATCCAGAGTAGGGCGTCTTCACTTTCCGCAAACGAGAACACAAGTCCGCACGCATAACAGAAATAGTTGCTCCCGTGTCTATCAAAGCTAACACCCGCACACCTTGCACAGTCACCAATAACATGTTCGATGGTCGTTCAGGAGGACTTAGATCATTTCGCGACGATGCAGTTTTCCCTCCAAAAACTGCACTGTTCAGTTTTCCGATCGCTGGGGAGGGAGTTGAGAAACAGGCCGAAGTGGCGAAACAGAGCGTCGGAGTGGCGATGGGGAGCGTCGTCGGGAGGCATGTGTATTGATGGTCGCGTTGGGGTAGTCTACCGGAGATGGAGATCGGCGAGTGAAAGCATTGTCGGCGTAACGGTGGTAACCTCGAGGAGATGACTCGTCGCGTTCAAAAGCAGCATAACCACGACGTTCGTCTTGCTGGCGGCGTCGACAAACCCGGGAGATGTGACCCCGAATACCGCAGTAATAGCATATACGCCGTGCGGCACGCCAGGCAGGGTGGTATGATGGGTTCGGTGCTCGGGCAACCAGAGGTGCTAGATGATCGTAAGCTGGCATAGGTGGTGCGACTGGAGATGGTGATGGTTGCATCGCAGCAATGTGTGCGTACGAAGGCGGTTGGGAGCAAGGTGTAGCGTTGGCATGGTGGGCGCTCTGAAAGGCTGTCATTTCCTCTCGGATGATGCCACGCAGATCAGTAGAGGCAGGTTGTGCGGAAGCGTTGTTGCCAGATGGCGAACCGTAGGCTTGCAATTCCTCACGAATGATGGCTCGAATGATGGATCGGAGCTCCATACTGTTTGCCAAGGGGTTTTCAGAAAAGTCGGGACGCAGGCGGATTGATTGCAGGGCATCGAGACGCTGGCACACGGAGATGACGTCCGATACCGTCGAAGGGTTGTGCGCTGCGAGGGCATTGAAAGCGGTAGATCCTATACCCTTCAGAAGGTGTCGTACGCGATCACTTTCTGGCATGGCGTCGTCTACCCGGCGGCAAAGCGCGAGAATGTCTTCAATGTACGAGGTGTAAGACTCGCCGCAATGCTGAACGCGTTCAACCAGCTTCTTCCTCGCAACTTCGGAACGAACCGTCGGTGTGCCGAAAATCCGCCGTAGCTGGTCCTTGAAGGAAGACCAATCACGGAAGTCGCTCTCGTGATTTATGAACCATGTTTTGGCCACTTGGGACACGTAAAACTGTACGCGGGATAACTTAGACGCATCGTTCCAGTTGTTGAAGACGCTTACGCGGTCATAGTTGTCGAGCCAATCTTCTACATCTTCTCCAGGCAGACCGCAGAAGATGTCGGGCTCGCGGGGAGGGTTGTTGGCGGTGGGGGGGGGTTGGCGGTGGTCGGTTGGACCGGGTGGGTTGTCACTGTGGGCTCATCTTGCGACATAGTGTTCTGCTGGTGTAAGCGGCGTCCCGAACGGAGCTCCAGGAGAGATGTTTAGAAGGCTAGAGGGCGAAGGGATCGTAAAGCACCTCCACCACTTGAAATAACACGGTTCAGCCGACGCTTTATTCTCCGAAAAGCAAGATGGCGCCGACGAAGAAGACGCCCGAGCGAATGACTGATGATGGTTATTTACAGATGAGGAAGATGAAGTCCAATAAATGCCTACAATATATATATATATATATATATATATATATATATATATATATATATATATATATATATATATATATATATATATATATATTGCAAGGATGGTAGCGCCGCTCGGCTAGCACGTAGACGAGAAGGACGAAGGCAGACTAAAAAATAGCCTGTCCAACGTACGAACGTTGTCGTTTGGTTCTCTCTTCTTTCCTTACAATGGCACAGCCGACGAAGACGAAGCCTTACGTCCTCACTTCTTCGTCCATGGCACCCGCCAACCTGCAGCAGCAGTAAGCGTGCGTTGAGGACGGCGTCGAGGCCTCCTCGGCACCCGCTAACCTGCCGCCGCTATACCTTTCGGGGACGGCGTCTAGGCGTCCTCGGCGGCGCGCCACCACTTATTTCCTTACAATATATATATACCGTATGTCCCAGCTATCTTTAGCCAAGGGTAAAAAAATACAATATTAGAGGCAGGCGATTGAAATCAGTTGCATATTGCGTATCATCTTGCGCCCTACAGGCAATTTTGAGTTTTTTAATAACTGAATTTGTTAATTAAGATTATGTAACTAAATTATTAAATATTGACCTTAGGCAAAAAATGGGACTTGGAAAGTTTGAGAGCGTCTTCAGAAACCTCCATTGCATTATTTGCGATAAAAAAAAGCAGCATGTGTACCATTTTTTCCAAGCTGCAATGAAAGCCCGTGAAATACAAAAAAAAAAAAAGCCACGTGACTAGCGCATTCGCGGGCCGCGACCGTGCTGCTCTCAGCCGTGGTTTGAGCGAACGAAATCAGCTGCTCCCGCGTTTCGCCGACTGCGTTGCAGCGGTAGGCCGATAAGTAAACGGTGGCTTCTTGACCCGCGCCCGCTACAACTTGCACCGTCACGCACGCCAAATGGCTGGCAAAGGGCTCAGCCATAGTTCTTCATCGTCATCAGCCGCAGTATCAACAAAGGGCAAAACGCCTTACAGGTGTGTAGCGGGTACCACGCTTCTCCGAATAATGACGTATAATCATAGAGTTTCCTCAAATTAACTAGAGGGGACTCTGGCGCTGCGATCGTTCAGCCACCATGGGAATGATGGGTAGTACACAAATTTGCCTAGTCTTCGTGCTTCCGGCTTCGAACGCACTTGTGGCTTTGTTTATGGTTGCGTTTTCGTTCTGTTTCGGATAAAAAAAATGGACCGTTGTGAACTTCGTGAGTCCATTTGAATTCGTGGGCCTAAAAAGGTCAAGGCGGTGAAGCGTAACTGCTAAACCTTTGCTGACCTTCATGTTATGGCAAAGCGGAATCAGGCCACACGGAGCCAAAAGAACGAAGACAAGTCAAGACTATGCAAATTTGTGTACTACCCATGATTCCCACGCTGGCTGAAGCGCCGCGTGTTGCAGCTACCATATACACTAGTGCCAGAGTTGCCTCTAGTGTATTTATAGGAAACTCTATGCGTATAATGTCATTGTGGGTGCTTTCCTACTTCATAAAAATTGTGATGATTTACTGCGTAGTGAGTACCATGCAAGTGTGTTTGTAGCCCCCCAGTAGTGTTTAAAAAAAGCTCTAGGGAGGCCGCTCTTGAAGTGCCATAATTATCATATCACTGAGGCACGGTGGACAGATAAACTCGAGATCCAATTTTATGATCATTATTATGACCATTTTTATGGCCTTCAGCCAGTGAAATTACATGGTCATTTTTCTTTTTCACCCCGAGTGAAGTGCGCGCGTCGTGTCCCGCTCGGAGCCGTAAGTCACGACGCTTTAATAAGTTCGCCATTTTAATATTTGGTTAAAATAAATACTGGGCACTCGCAAAAATGTCCCAGTCATTTCACTTGTAAATAGAGTAAAAAATTGGGGCTGTTGCACCGAAATTAACCTAAGAAAAATTGTGGTTTATTCATTGCGCAGAAAGCCGATTATTCGCCCAGAACGGCTGTTCAACTTTCTGTTAAACTGTAGAATGAGATCGTCTAATGACCAAGAAGATGAAACTAAGGCGCTGCGCCATCTACGAGTTTTTCATTGACGTGACACCATTTATGAACAAGATTTCGTAACTGACATTGGAATCGCAGGCAGTGACGATGTCCCAGGCATCAATGCGTTTCGAGAAATGATTCAAAACTGGAAAAATTAAAACCTAATAGCAGCCGCTATTTCATCAAGCGCTCGCGTTGTTACTCAGTAAACCAAACGTGGCTTTTAGTTGTTCTGTAAACAGAACCACCCAACGGAGGGCGAAACGTGATCGGAATCGCCTTACCACACCCACACCACAGCTGTCTCAAAAAATAACGCAGCAGATGTACAAAAAGCCCCACAACAATCAGCTCATGTCACACCACCGAAGCGTAACGGTACACGAAGAATGCCCTCAGTCGCACTGTGGCAAGCTTTGGGCAGCGTATGAAGCTGGTTCATAGCGCGACGGTGAAGTTTGTGACCATAAGAAGTATTAAATGAATCTTCTAGTACTAAGTTCCGGGTTAGGGTGACATATTGCGTTGCATGCCTACTGAAAGATCGACGTTGGGCAATCGGCGCAATTTAGAGCCAGTATTCTCTCGTTATAGCCGCAACGGTGTCTCAGTGGCTAAGGTTCTCGAATGCTGACACGAAGGTTGAGGGTTGTATCGCGGCCACGGCGGTGGCATTTCGGTGGTTGCCAAATGCTAGAGGCCCGAGTATTGTGCGATGCCAGTACACGTAAAGTAACGCTAGATGGTCAAAATATCCGGAGTCCTTGACTACGGCGCCCTCAAAGTCATGTCGTGGTTTTCGACGGCACATTTTTTTATGAGTATTCCCTCATGAGAACGTCTGTTTCAAACATTCACCATGTTATCATTTCCTGCGGCGATAGACGCTTGTACTAGCCAATTCTATAACCGATAGTTCTCCTAAAGAAAGCTACGCGCTATATGACAATGTTTTCGGGAAAAATATTGTCATCTTGGTATTTTTTAATTGTACAACACTGACTTTGCAGAAACTACCAAAAGTGCCCGTGCAATGCAACTTAAGTCAGATGTGAAACGATGTAACTACAACACAGAACAATATTGTTACCCGAGTAGTCATAGAAGCAAAGATATTTCAGTGTCTCTTTGCAGCAGTGTGGAATGCACAGCTCAATGAAACAGACATATTTGTGTGCTTCACTATGTAAGCACTTGTCTGCAAATGGCGGACATCTGGATTGAGCTACACTTCTTTGTGTTTGTCATACAGTACAATAAATGCGGTACATATATTAAGGTTTTTTTTCCCGAATACTACCCGTAGACTGCTAAATAGACAGCTAAGAGGACAGCGGTCATCTTATGTCCCGTTCCAATTTTCACATAGCCGGCCAACTAGACAACGTCGACAGTAGCGTCGCCAGAAATTTTTTTTCGGGGGGGGGGGGGGGGGGGGTTCAACCATACTTTATGTATGTTCGTGCGTGCGTTTTACAGCGAACGCTGCTATGAGATCACAACAAGGGTCGTTTCTGCGCCGTAGTTGTCTGCCGCCGCCGGTGTCCGTAACCAATATCGCACGAAATAAGAAAAAAACTAAATAAACAAAAAAAACACCTGTGACTAAATGGGAATCGAACCCGGGTCCTCTGCGTGGCAGTCCAGCACTCTACCACTGAGCTACGCCACTGCTTGAAACTGCGGTGCAAACTGACCCAGGGCAGGCTTCATATCGGGTAAGGAATCGCGTTAACGTGTGTTGTAAAGCGTTTTAGAGCAGTAAAGTAAGAACCAGGCGTCACACAATGCGAATTGCGTAACGAGTGGGTCGTTCAATGCTCCAACCCATAACAAAAGCCTGTGGCATAATTCTTCACCGTCGTCAGCCACAGCATCAACAAAGTGCACATATTTCGTTACAAGAGTGTAGCGGGCACCGCGCTTTTCTGAAGAATGACGAAGAATGGCATAGTAGACGCTTCCCCACTACAGAAAAATAATGATGATTTATAGTGTAGTGGGTACCATGCTAGTGGGCTTGTAGTAGTTGCCCCAAGAGTGTTTAAAAAAGGCTAAAGGCCGCTCTCCCAGCTTTCGCTGTGGCTGTGCTGCACCTTCTGCGCAGGCCTGGCGGTTTTTTTACGTGTGCGTGCATATATACGCAAGCAAAACTGAAAAATTTCGGGGGGCGGGGGGTTTACACCCCCCCCCTTGGCTACGCCACTGAACGTCGAGGAGAGAGCATCGGATACAAAAACGATGCACGCTACTTTGCTGTCCAAACAAGATGGAGGCTTAGCGAAATACTCGGATAGCTCGCATCTCTGTTATGGTCATCTCCACACTCGGAGACGCTTTGCCGCGCGCACAATGTAAGCTTAGTACAATTTTTCATAGGTTTGAACAAGAAATAATTTTAAAAAAAAATTCACCATCTCCCGCTAAAGGGAACCATGTCTGGATGCGAAGCAGCGAGGAGATAATTAGCTTGAGCGGGAGGAACGTCGCCGCTCTCAATTCACGGCAGTGGTCCGGGCGCTGATCGCGGCGCTGCGCAGGAGAGAGAATGAGGCGCGCGCGCTCCGTCATTTTCATACCACGGAACTACCGTGACGCCCCCAGCGGAGTATGCAGCTGTCACACCACCTGTCGTTCGCGCCGCTCCGTAGAGGATTCCTAGAGGAAAGGACGGGGGGGGACTGTAGGAGAGGAGAGAGAGGGGACGTGCATGCGCTGTGGGGGTGTGGGACGCGTTAGCCGCTCCGTAGAGTAGAAGATTCTAAGAGGAGAGAGGGGGGAGAGGACGCGCATGCGCTATGGGGATGTGGGACGCCGGAGCCGCTCCGTAGAGTAGAGTATTCCAGAGGAGAGAGGGGGAGAGGACGCGCATGCGCCGCTCCGTAGAGTAGATGATTCCTAGAGTAGAGGAAGGGGGGTGAGCGTAGGAGAGCACAGGGGAGGGGGACGCGCATGCGCTGTGGGGCTTGCGGGACGCGGGGGCCGCTCCGTAGAGTAGATGATTCCTAGAGGAGAGAAAGGAGGTGAGCTTAGAAGGGTATCGCGGAACGTCGGCCTTCGTTAAGTATGGCGCCGCCAGAAAGACGGAGCCGCGAGACGCACCCAACAAATGCCTTTAATGGCGACAAAATGGAACACTAAAAAAAATGTTCATGATGATGATAACGCAGCACGCACTTCTTGGCGCTAGCTGCGGAGACAGCAGCCCACCATCACTTCTTCTTCGTCGTCTGCTGATCTCCGACAAGGGAGAGGGGGGAGACGCGCATGCGCTGTGGTGGTGTGAGGCGCGGGAAGCAGGGACCGACTAAGCCCCCTCCAAACACATGCAAGCAAGATTAAGGAATGGGTTCAGCCTGGGCAACAGACACCACCTGCCTAGCCATTGCTAAGCAGCCTCTCTGTGCTCTCGGCCATGACTCAAGGAATGGGGTCAACCTGGGCGACAGACACCACCTGCCTAGCCATTGCTAAGCAGCCTCTCTGTGCTCTCGGCCATGACTCTGATGACTGTGTTAGGGTTGACGGCCTTCATATTACTACAGTGTTCTGGTTCGCATAATGGGTGCTTCCCTACTTCATGACAGTGGCCGGACGCGGGACGCGGGATGGGGGACGCCGGACGCGGGACGGGGGGACGCGGGAGGGACGGACAGAGCCCCGAGCATAAGATGCTTCGCATGTAAAATAAGAGTTACGTCCGCTTTTCTGTTTCGCTTTCTCTTCTCGACGCGAGGTGACGCCAACTGCCGTAGACGTCTTCCGGACGCGTTCCATTTCTCGGACAACTTGGGCTCGATGCTGTCCTCTAAGCTACCAGTGTAGGCTGTTTACGATGCTGTCGAGAATTGCGACACAGTCTAAAACCTTCATTTCTTTTTGTGGACGTGTAAAAACGCCGTATAGTTACCTTCATGACGTGCAGGTGGCGATGGTTGAGGTGAGGGAGGTGGCGATCGGCTCAGATGTGGCGCTACAGGACTTCCTTGCTGTCTTCCCAAATGTCCAGCTGTTTGGAAAGTGATGTAATTATAGAAATGACAAATTAATTAACATTTGAACATAAAACACATGTGGTATTCTGCTGCCGAGCTAGCATCAAAGAAGAGTTACGTTCTATAGTCTGTAATGATCCGTGAGAACAATACAGTGCGTTGTCAGGCTGTATTTTTGAAATAATAATATTTATAGCTTCCACAATTCAATAATCTCTTTGGGTCATTTTGAATAAAGTGTGAAACGGTTTTAGAATATATGGTTTGATTCACCAGTTACGTTTTTATCAAGTTATCTCATTTTTCCCGAAGAAATAGCGTCATAAGAATACCTTTTTTAATCACAGGTGTCCGCATTTCTATACGAAGGTTATCTAGCCTAACATGGCTTTCAGTAGTCAATTTTATCAAGACACATGTATTCTGTGAACTCTCAAAGCAGGTCCGCCATTCCTGGCTACATTGCGCCAAATTCGCTACTTTATAACCTCATCTGGCGAGAAAAAATCTCGGTTTAGGACCATGGTTATTGTCTGGCTACTCTGAACATTTATTTTAGGCGCATTTGTTAGCCAATTTCCGTATTACTTGCTGGCAAAATAATAAGCAATCTTAAAGACTCCCCATCGCTTCCAATCTTTTTTGTCCCGTCATCCGATGCCCGCTCGCATCTATCCCCCCACCAGCATGGTGGCTCACATCGAGACGCCTAGGTAAAACGCAAGATAAGCCTACAAACTCGGAGCGATGAAGCTGTGTGCCTTCTATGGCAAATGCATGGGTTGGAGGCTGCTTACGTTACCCGCCATCATCACTGATGTCCGTTTCTAGAGCTCATTGTACACAGCGTGTTGTCGTGTGAGCTGTGCCACAACGAAATGAAGCTGCAGTGTTATTATTGTAACTCTAAAAATCAATAGCCACTCCTTCAAGAAAGAAGTGGTTCAAAGTTTGGTGTTTCTACTGGTTTGTTCACCAGAATTTTATAAAAGTTACTCGGTCTCTGGCAAGAACTCCAACTATATACCGCATAAACTGTACTTAAACACTGTTTTATGATAATCCAACATTTTTGCTGTGTATAGCTTTTGCAAAGGTTGCACGTTCCTTTATGCATTAGCCTTAGAAGACTGGAGGTAAAAACCACTATCTTCCCTTCTTTTCAGTTCAGTCTATTCCAACATTTTTAAAAACGTTGCTGTATTCAGCAGCACCTCATTAGAGAGCTTTCTGTGCCCAGTGTAGTTCTTACGGGCTAAAACCATAATATGATAATGAGAGATGCTGTAGTGGAAGGCTCCGGAAATTTCGACTATCTGGTGTTCTTCACCAGAAAGTCGTCGCACAATACACGGGCTTCTAGCATATGACCTTCACCGCAATGCGACCGCGGCGGCCGGGATCGAACCCGCAATCTTCGGGTCAGCAGCCGTGTATCGTAACCACCGATCCACCGTGGCGCACCTGCCTATAGGATCTCAAGCATTCAAAGCTTTCTGAGCGTCACGTGATTTTGAAGTGCCTCAGAGATCGGCCCACTTTTCACCAGACGACGAGTAGCCGGGTGGCGCGGAACAAGCGTCTGCATTGGACCCTAATATAGGTGTACTCTCTCTCATCTGATGACGTCATGATGAAGTCACACATTTTCGTGACTACGTTATTATGACATGATCATGAATTTTCGTACCACACGCGTTGACGTCACCGCAGTTGACGCCGACGACGCCGGCGGTCACTATAGTATTGACGATTCATGTAAGGCTTTCACCTTGAAATATGGCTTTTGAAGCTAAAGGTCAAAAAGGCATGGTTATGCGTGCCACCCAAATGACAAGCGGACCGCCCATTGGCCTCTTGAATAGCGTTTCGTTACATCCCCTCACATTTTATGTATATGTAGGTGGTCGTATGTCGTGTAATCTAAACTGGATGTTCACACTCAATCATCATTCGCAATGCCAACTGTATGCTTGGATGCTTGCCTCGACACTTTTTCCTATCTCCTTCCACACTTAATTAATGCACTCGAAAACCTGAATGCGACCAACCTAATACGCTGCTTCAGTGAAGGACCCTATTCATTAAAACTAATCGCTGCCTCCGAACTAGGTCTGGCAAATTGTTTCTTTGAATTTCCTTGCTACAGTAAAACTGTTAGCATAAGGAGCATGAAAGCCAGCCCTTCCTTTCCGTCAATAACAGCGCAGCGAAGGTTGTGCCGCTTGTACTCATGTCATAAAAAATTTGGGGGACCCTAAAGCTTCGCCTTTAAGAGTTGAACGCGATAGCGATATCCCGTCCCTGCTGCGTACTTCAATCACTTAGTGCATACTATGTTATGGGTAGTATGGTTTAAACCAGGAGAAATTGTGCGCGGTAAATGTCGGAAATGTTTTCGAACTTGCTATGCACCCACTACGTGGTGTTAAGGGAATACGTGCAGTAAGGTGTGTGCCGTTTGTAATGGGTGGCTGGCTTTAAACTATGGAATCGTTATGATAGTCACATATTCTGACGCCCGATGGCAATTTACGCTTCTACCACGCAATATTCCTCGGATATTACATGTTATATTGCGACGCCTATATAAAGGACGCTTGCGTTTGCGAATCATGACAGTTATTTTCACTGCATTTCCAAGCAGAGGAAGTTATTTTCACAGTATATCCAAGCAGAGGCATGGCTATGTGGTAGAACACCTGCTTGCCACGCAGACGACCCGGGTTCGATCCTCACTCGGACCCGAAAATTTCTATTATTTATTTTATTTGCATCTTTCTCGATTTTTCGGTCACGGACAAGATGGCGATTTTTCGGTCACGGACAAGATGATGATTTTTCGCTCACAACCAACGACGCCGACGCCGGAATTTCTGCGAAACGAGCTCTTTAAGGCTATCGCGTTAAAATATATCTTTGTAGCGTTATTTGCTACACGCTTGTTACACGCGACAGATCCATTTTATCACCGTAACATATATCGCGTATAGCATTGATCATTACATAAAGTGGGCACTATTTAACTTTGTAAAGCCAGAACATTTTGAAAATCTTTGCTACCGCACGCAGCGGTTGATTGTAACGACCCTCCTTCCCGCTGACATATCATGAATTCGGTGATAACCGAAGCTTTAGCGAGGCAGTAACGAACAATGTACAACTCACGTTGGAAACTCGTTCATTCTTCTTTTTAACTGCTCGCCATTGTATAAGTAGTAGGCTGTTGAAAGTTTGTTGTTATTTTTACTCCCTCAATGTCACTACCTTTCTTGTTTCTCTTTTTATCCGCTGCTTTCTTTAATACCCTTGGCCATGAGGACAAATAAATAAATATGATAAAGAAATAATCTTAATTAAAAGCACTCATAATCAAGCTAAGTAAATTATTGGGGACCTTAATGGTACTGTTTCTAGTGTATTGAAGTAATTGTGACAGATGTGAAGTAAAGCGTTGAGGCAATCATCACGAGACCGCCCGGTCGTAGGCGGATAGATAGATAGATAGATAGATAGATAGATAGATAGATAGATAGATAGATAGATAAGATAGATAGATAGATAGATAGATAGATAGATAGATAGATAGATAGATAGATAGATAGATAGATAGATAGATAGATAGATAGATAGATAGATAGATAGATAGATAGATAGCAATGGTCAAAGTGACCTTTTCTCCCTAAGAAATGCTTCGCTTTTAATATTTTGCTTTGCATTGTAGGTCAACATCCACCGTTGATGTTCAGTTCCAAATGTTTTAGTGTCCTTATGCTAAAAATATTTTTGTATGATGGTGAGGTCGCATTCTTGTTCTGACTGGAGAAACACATTAGACATGCGTTCAATATTAGGACGTGCATTGTGTCTGCAGCACTCCAATGAACGGCAGACAATTATGGGGGCTGTTTAGAACTTTCTTATAATGTGACAAGAAAAACATAATTAGTGCCACAAGGAAGTGAACTCTGAGTACCTGCGGCAACTTATACAAGGTGTATGAGCGCACCGCTGCCACTTAGACAGCATGCTACGGGTGCTGCGGCTCAAACTTTACTCTTCTTCACAAGCACCGCCTCCGCAATTGCCCTAAGCGTACCAACTGCGCGGCTGCTTACGCGAAAGCCGCAAAGAATAAGTGGACACTCAACGCGCGCGCTCACGTGATGTTTTCAGTACCTCAGAACACGACCTAGTCTGGTGCTTAATATTATATGCATTCCAGACGGGGCGTGTACATGCGGCTTTGTTCTTATATTTACAATGTATAAAACAGGAAAACTTGCATATACGCACCGCCATTACTTTCCAACCTCGAATATCTGTCTCGATTGCCTAGAAAAGAAAAAAGAAGCTAAAAAATGTTTTTAGGCGAACCTTTTAGTCAGAAATCCTTACCTGAAAAGCATGGCAGTTTTCATTGCATTCGCAAACATTATAGTCTTTGTCTAGACCAGGGGCCTCAAGGAGGCGGCCCGCGGGCTTCATGCGGCCCGTGGACATTCCTCTAGAGGCCCACACAGCACATGACTGTCTTCACCCTATATATTTTTTCCTAATGATTAAGCTAGCTTTCCGGTAGAAAATGAGAAAACACCTGGGGTAGACCATGGTGACGGTTTCCGAGCTAGTAGTTTGTTCTCTCCGCTCAGCTAAGGGTTGCTAAGTATTTATATAGTATGTCTAGCATTTCAACTTATTTTATGCTTGACACAGACTAAAGTTGTGGATTCGCAAAATAGTACAAGCATTAATTTGTCGCCTCTAGAGACTGCTAACGTTTTGTTTGAGTAAGCTACACCAACGTGTCTTCTCTCAAGCATTTGTTTTTTTGTGGTGCACCCCACGTGTTCACCGTGCGCTAAAACATAACCGCGGAACAAAACCTCTATAATTCATGATCGACATCCAAATAATAGCCATTCTGGAAGTAGGATCAACACGTTGCTCGAATGCTTATGTCCAATGTCATTCATAAATAACCCTTGTATGAGCTATAGGCAAGGCCTCTCTTTATTCAAATGGAATGTTTACAAACGGCTTCCTGCCCTCCCCCCTCTCCGCTTGAGGTGAGTTTGAAGCCTGTGGTCTAGGTGATATGTAACAGCAAATATCTATGTATGCGGCGAACTTTCCGAGAGGCAATGTTCCCAATCAAGTGAGAGTTTATTGTGTGGATAAGCTGCATGAAACGACTGTTTTTATTTTTTGATTTACTGGGTAAGTGATATTTTATTTCAATATATAGGGACATAGATCTACATCACGCTATTTACGTTTCTCTGTAGTGAAATGTGTTTTTCGAAGCTCAGCTTTTAACTATTCTTGTGTAATATATCCATCCATGTTGTTGAGGATTAATCTAATACTACCTGACCATTATGCTTAGTCAAAAAAAAAGACTCCTAACGCAACCAGCAGCCAGTAGCACTTATTTAATTGTAATATCTGAACTTTATAGTATCTCAACTAAATACATATTTTCAAAACAACATGAACTACACAACGAGCACTTTGTTTAATATTGCATTTATGGTACTTATGCCAAAAATGGAATATCTGTAT
Source organism: Rhipicephalus appendiculatus (assembly GCA_030522465.1). Taxonomy (NCBI): domain Eukaryota; kingdom Metazoa; phylum Arthropoda; class Arachnida; order Ixodida; family Ixodidae; genus Rhipicephalus; species Rhipicephalus appendiculatus. Next base: position 53,655 of record JALIZH010013900.1, on the reverse strand, counting down.
AAATCTAGCTGCCTTTTTGGCTTGCTCTTTCGCAAGAGGCACAGCTTAGTGTTGGTGTTTCGAAGAACGGTCATTATTAAAACGATGTTCAAATGTTTGTGTTGTCGCTTGAGGCAAAGCTCTTTATTCGTCCTATTGTTTGAAGAGAACCTTGTGCAGCTGTATGTCATCCAAGATGTGTGTCACAGATCAAGTTAAACGTGTCTGATGTACTTAAGGTCTTTATGCTAGGTGCTGTACAAACTACTAAAGCTTATACAGCTTTGTGACTTGGCATTACATAGCACTTCAAAGTAGTATTACCGTGTGAAGGCGAAGATAAGAACATACGTACCCGAAATAGCGTTTCCCGCAAGTACGCCCTTTGGAACTTGTGCTAATGCAAGCAGAAGAAAAAATAAGCCCAGCAAGCATCGCATGTGTCGGGGAAGGGCCTTCATCCTAATTTGTTACCTGAAAGACCAACCCATATATTCTTACATTCGCAAATTCATATGTGCATGTTTAGACAACATGCGATACGCGCATACATTTCACCTCTTTCTAATGGCACACGCCTTTTTGCCGCGTTCTCTGGGCCTGTTGGGTGGAGAGATTGATTTTAGGCCAAGAGAGTGCAACCTGTTGATGAATCTCATATGTTCGCTTGTTATTTAGGGTTTGAAAACGATACCTTTTCTATATTGACGTAAACTGTAAGGTATTTGGCGTTAACCGAGCAAAGAGGTCATATGTGTAAACTTTGCTAAATGTTTGCGGAGTAACCTGCCACAAGTTGAAACTGCTGTAGTTAATATTGTCACGTGATTGTGACGGTGAAGAAAGCCAAACAAAGCCGGTAAAGATGTAACGCTTTAAAGGGCGAACTTGGGTCCAGCAAAGGAAGCAGATCTGACTGCGTAGTGGAAGCGACAAGAAGATGCATCGGTTGTCGGTAATGTGATTATCGGCGGAACGCGTCTTCTTTAATTCATCATTATCAGGCGTGATGGAGCGTGGATGTGGTGCACGGCTTCTGACCCGAAGTTCACGAGTTTTATCCCGGCGGCGGCAGTCGCATTTCGATAGAGGCGAAATGCTAGAGGCCCGTGTACTGTTTGATGTCAGTGTAAGTTAAAGCCCTCCACTACGGTGTTCCTAATAATCCTATCGTGGTATAGGCTCCGTGCAGACCTAATTCATGAAGGCGCCTCTAGCTGCAACAAGCACAGATTTGGAAGGTTGTTCTCCTCCGCTTGCACAGGGGAGCAATCGCGACTAACGCCTTTTCCGATGCCAATGCTTTTCGTGCTTGTCTCGCTTGGCCAGTGGTCAGAGCGACGGTCCGTCCGCGTTATCAACGCGATCAGTACAATCGCTGCTGTCGTCTGTTTTAAGCTGTTTGCTGCCGCTTAAGCCCGAGGGTGATAAGCTTTGATCGTTTAGTGAGCGAAGCGGCCCGCGCTACTCGCGTGCTGTTTCGCTCAACGGCCTCGTCACCTCCGTTCTCGTTTTCGCCAAGAATTTGATGTGGCCGTGGTCGCCTGAGGGTGCACGAAATCTGGCGAAAAAGAGCACACGCGATAACACTGCTGCTAACAATTTACCGTCTTTTGAATGCAAACGGGAATGAAAACGCCTCAAGCGAAGCACCAAAGCACGGCGCAGTGACTTGCCGCCGCTTGCGTCGTCTGCAACTATATCACACCAAATCTGTTGCCGTGGCCGATTTGGCTCTGGAGGCCGCGCGCGACTTTGGCGGCTCCTAACGCATGCACGGTGCCCAAACAAACCCCAGGTATTAAATAATACATGAATGATCGAACCTTCCGGCATTATAGGTGATGCTCACGTAAACTCTCCGATAAACTTGACTAGCTGCATCCTGCACGTAATCTTATTGGAACAATCTGAAACAATCGCGAAGCTTCCTCAGCATTTCAACGCAGCCTGCACCGAGCGGCGCCATCAGTTTTTTAACACGAAAGTGTTTTATGCCGCGGCCCACCAAGTCTTCAGTGACGTATTTCCGTCACGGAAATGACGTTGAAAAAATGTACACGATCAGATGTCAAAGAAAAAAAAGTTTCGTCAACGGGCATCGAACGTGTGACCTCTCGGTCCGCAACAACAGAAGCCGGGCACGCTATCCATTGCGCCACGGCCACAGACTGTGACTGCTTTACGAACGCGTCTTTTATATCTACCACTTTCATCATAGTGCTCCTCGTCATCGGGGTGGTGTCGCCCTGTTGGAGCAGTAAAGTAAAGTAATTCATCATTACTGTGGCTTCCGCGATTAGCGCCTGGTACGCGTCCATCTCAGTCGGCGTGTTTTCAGTAGAAGTGCAGTTTTGTCAACGCCTTAACACAACGCGAGGTGGCGACCTTAACCAAAGTGTCGGCCTCGCTCATAGCGTCCATCCTATAGTCCATCCAAACAAAAATGCGACGCCCGCCTCCCTCCAGTGGCTGTAATACCGCGTTCCTCGCTTGCGCTCGCCCCGAGAAAAGTCGCGGCCGGGCTACTAGGGCGACACGACGCATTCAGCGTTTCCCTCTAGTCCGACCGTGGCGTACGTTCAATCACACTTTAATATGCCGCGGGATGGCGACCTTAGCCCAAGTTCTGCGCCCTAATAGCTACGCTTACTAGAACCAACATCCTAGTGGTGCGAACGGAGGAGCGTTGCAACGCAGCGGCTGAGGCAGAATGCCTCTCCTCGCCGCAAGGGGCGCGGCTGCACCTTTGCCTAGAGCCGCATGGATGACGCCGCAAATGTACCGTGCTCACCCGAAAGCGGAGAAAGCGCGCACCAACGCAGCCTAATTTAGTAGTGTCCGCCGCCGTGACATCGTGTGGTCAGAAGGGCTCCCCGGTTTCCTAACTTCGCAATCTTGCGCACTCGCTGTGCGCGACTTGCTGAAAATTAACATTGAAACGCTTTGCAATCACGAGTAAAATTTTGTGCATGTGTTGTTTTATCCTCCTCAAACACCCAAAAAAGGGTGGAAGACTTATTTATTCAATTCATGCCCGTTCTAATTATTAAACGCGTATTACACACTTTTAGTCGGCCATCCGCAGCAGGTCTGTAGACGCAAGGTTTTTCACCGGGATCCATAATGGCTTACAGCGCACACTGACACAAGGACGAAGTAGACACAAGAAGACGCAGCCTGTAGTAGGCTATTCCTACTTGCTGGCTCGGGCGCACAATCAGATATTCACAAAACATGAGTATATTAGGTCTTCTAGCCAGAATTTCGCTTTTACGATTTTGCGCCCGTGTACTTGTAGCGCACTGCACTTTCACGCGCATAATCCACAAACGACACAGAAAGCTACGCAGAAGGGTGGAGAATGTCCTCGAATACGGCCTTTAACCTTGTAATTTTTAACCCTCAACTCTGAAAAGACGGTTCTGTGATTTTTAAGGTTTGCCGCTATGTTGAAGATTATTTAGTGCTTCCTAAATATCGTGATCATCATTTCCATAAGATAAACCCTCATACTTTGGCTGTTTTCCAGGACTCCTTGCAGCCGCTTCTTCTCACGAATGAAACGCCCCGCGATGACATCCTAATGTTTCTTGACTGCGAGATTTCAACAGAGTCTACCCATGTTCACTACAGCACGCCCAACTGTACGCAAACATTGTTTTTGCATTAGTAAGGGCATCAAATCAGCATGATACGCTGCTCTAACGTAGACTCACTTAGCACAGGGCCCATATCTTACCCACCGCAGAGTCCTACGGGGCAAGTGAAAATGTTTAGGTTGATGCCTGCAGCGTTTCTCTGATACGCGGTGAGACGAATCCCCTCAAAAAGGCCCATCGCCTAGTGGTAGCTTTTATAAGAATACGAATAACACAACATGTAGGATGAATTATTTGTTAAACTACACATTATTCTCCACCAGTCAGCATGAATGTGGCCTCTTTATCACGTGTAGTAACAAAACCGTGAAAGCTCATTAAGTCGCTATCACGTCTGTGCATTACATTAATGTGCCAAAAAAGCCTAAATGTTTGAAGAATTTCGAGGATCTTGTCGTTGAGAGCGGAAAAGAGGATGGCTGCCCACAGATCGTTTTGCCAGCGGCCACTCGTAGCTCCTGGAGAGAATACATTTTCTTGCGTATGTCTAATATTATGAGTGGTACGATAAAGCTTACGAGCCGTCCATGCGCGTGTATCCCTTTTTCAGCGTAATCTGAGGATGCCTCAGAACGCTGATTTCTTTGTTGAACGGCTAGCAGGAAATTGGCGCGATTGAAGGAAGCGATTGCCGTGGAAGCATGAAGTAGGAGACCAACCGCAGGCGCTGTTTAATGGCTGATTGTAAGGCCTTCTGCTTTATCTGAACCGCCTGGACCCAACGAAAATCATGTCAACCACTGCACGTTCATTGACTGATGTCAGTAAGATAGATAACAGAATGGTTTCAGAACATGGAATGCTATTTCCTTTCGTTGAGTCCGACATGCTGGATCAGTGATTATGGTGCTCGGCAGCTGAACTGAAGGTCGCGGATTCGATCCCATTTGGTGGAGGATCCATTTTCCATTCGATCCATTCAATCCATTTTGGTGGAGGAAAAATGGTAGGGGCCCGTGTACTTTGTGATATCAGCGCACGTTAAAGAACACCAAACGGTAAAAATTTCGGGAGCCCACCACTGCGGCATCCCTTATAATCAAGTTGTGGTTTTGGGACGTAAGACCTCCCGTATTATTACTATTGCTTTAGACGAAAATGAAGAAAATGCAATCAACAGGAAAAGTGTAGAGTGCCCGCTATCAAAAAAAGGTTGCTGGTTACCTGTCACACCTCCATTTCCATTGATATAATTTGCATACCAGTGAAAACTGAACAGAAACAGAATGGAATGTTTGCTTAGATTAACAGATGCGCTTGTCCTGTAGGTTTCTTCATCTTGTCTCGTGCTTTTTCCTGTTATTTTTAAATAATCATAGAATACTGGGCGTTATACGACCAATGCTTGTGATTTCTTGTTCTGTTGTTAATTCTCGAGCTCGCAGACCAGAAAAACTTGTCTCAGTCTTTGATATTTGTAGCCGTTACCAAAAGAAATTCGTCGTTGGGACGCGAGTCCTTGTAGAGACGAAAATCAAAGCATATGTTTTCTCTACTGAACAGAGTTAAGCCCTTAGATGTACCATTTTATGCCGTTTTACATTGCCTTAAAAATATTCCCCTATTTGACTTGGTTGACTGCTACTGAAAATATTATAGTGCACGTTTTGTAGCCACAATAAAAGCTCTATGGCGCCCACTGTCAATATTATTGCCTGTTTGCGAGTTACCAGTATTAGTACTTCAGTGCACCTAAATTGTTTACCTCGATACATTCATTTAGGACAACAGGCTTGGTAAACAGTTGTTTAAACTTTAGATTCATAATATTTAAGCTGCATAGTTGCAGTTGAACCATTGATCGCGTTGCTGGGCGCTGTTGTGGTATCATATATTGACAGTCGTTATGCGCTCAAAGACGTTCCGTATATAAGACTGGTTCCGTATAGCTATATATCGTGAAACGCAAAGAACGGTGAATTTGATAAATTTGAATACAGAAAATTTTACTTAGACTTACAGTTTGAGCAAGCGGAGCTAGAAGCCGGTCTTTTTGGAATCAGTAGAAGCAATATAAGAGGCACCTGGATGGGAACAGCAGAATGCTGCAGACACAGCGTCAATATATATGTATATATATACACATATATTGCCGGCGGGTCAATCCATCACTGTAGTTCACGATATAATGCAGAGTTCATAGCATCACATTTTACCCCCACATTTATTGCGTTTCCTGGCTCTTACACAATGACTGAATTATTACATTTATTCCGCGATCAAGTCGGTAGGAGCTAAGACTAACTGATGACTAACAAACTAAATAGTCAGGCGGCAGCATGATTGCTAAATTTAACGTGAGATGCCTGACAAGCAGCAAGGCGTAAATGCCTTGCTGCTTGTCACCAAGTGGGCCTTATGTGCAGATCTTGAGAATTTAGAGCAGTCATAAAATGAAGAAATTGCCTGCTTTGGAATATGTATGTGCGTGCAGAAGAAATGAGGCACACTCTAGAAAGCGCCTTCATCGACACAACCGAGTAGAGCGCGTTACCAGATCTCGCGAGACTCGGTGCCGAAAGTGCGCTGTGCAGTTTGGTCCTGGAACAAAAGCACCGACACTTTGAGAGCGGCACACGGCTAGGTACCACATTGGTTACGTGAACAGGTTTGACGCTGTAATGCGCGCAACAGTCACTGTCCGACAACGTACGGTGCCATGGTGTGAAATCTCGGGAAGTTTATCTGATCTTTCAAAGCGACAGCTCGATAATATCTGTTTCAATGATGACGTCTTCAACGGCCACTGACTGATTACGTGATGCGATTGGACTTAAGCTGAAGTGATCGAATTGCACATTTTGTCATCCAATGAAAAATTATTCAGACCATTGTTGTTATTCCGCACGGCATCATTTGCATTACGTTCCGAAATAAGAGGCTTCCAACATTTTAGAATATATTGCAATCACTCATGAGAACGGTGCTTCCTGAGACATTATGCTTTCACAGAAACTGTTGAGCTCTTCAAGCTTTCGTAACCTCCTGAACTTCTGCCTTATTGGGATTTTTAGCTCTTATACGAGGTAGAAAGCGCAGCATTTCTCTTATTGTGCGCTGTTATACTGATATTGTAATATAATGTGAAAGTGTTGAAATACTGTACTCTGTTCTATGGAATAACACACAGTATCATAACACGTTGTATAAAATCCGCACACCGAATAAGGAAAAACCTATCCGAAGTGCTTCACGTCTAGCTGCATCGTTATGACGTCCAACCCGGCCACAATAACTAATTCCGATTACAGATCTTGAGTGATATATGTTCTTTAAAAATTTCCGTCTGTGACAATGTGCATAACCCGAAAGGCATGCATGAGTCATACCGATCGAGAACCCGGTACTCTTCTCGTCACCATCTGCGTTGTACTCTGCAACGCCACATGCACGCATCCTCTTTTAGACCAGTACGTATTGCAATAAATGCAATACGTTATGATATTAAAAAGATCGATACTATATATCAAGACGCTTTCATACTTATCCAGGAGTTTACTATTTATTATGTCAACATCTGTTTCCCTTGTATGCAAAAGTGGCCGTGCAGCAAAAGTGGTCGTGCAGCAAAAGTGGTCGTGCAGCAAAATGTCAGCCAAGACAAGGCTAACGATGGTTTCGATGCTGCAAACATTGTTTCGGAAAGGCGCGGGCTTGTGAGGTTCCTATGTTGTGGCTGACGCGTACGAAAACATTTCAGTTCAGTGTAATGGAAGGAACTATGCGGGCTTCTGTGGTGTATAGACGATTATTGTGTTTAATAGAGTTTATTGCAGTAGTCCGCAGGTGTTTTGCAAAGGCATTGTTTGAGGAGGCGCAAAGCTGTAAGTGGACAAGCTCTGTGAGTGCGCAGAAATGACACGACAGATGACCAGAATATCATTATTAAACTTTCCATGTTAGCGGCCACTGCGACATATAAATAAAGAATGCACTGTATATTGTTGCTAAAATATGCATATTGATGTACTGATGAGTGGACAGAACATTAAATTTAAGGGATTGTATGCTAAAATATGAACAAAATCTGTGAAGTGATTTTGTTTCCAGTAAGTATCAGGATTATTCGCAAGGAACTCGGAGCTATTCTTTCCCGTTTTCTGTGAGATAGAGGCTTATGTGTTGGGTGTTAAGTGTTGGGCATTAGTACTAACCCCCTTAAAATGAACAACCCTAGGATGACAAGGCGCCTTTGACAAAGATAGGTCCACCTAGCGAAACGTCGGCCAGCCTGCCTGAGGAACTTCCTCTGTTCATTCTGCTTATCCCCCTACATGTTTCCATCTGTCGGCTCCCATCTTGATTTTGGAGTGCTATATCGCTTAGACGCATGAGCTGCCTCTTTAATATTTATTTTTATTCTTCGCAGTGTATTGAGTGTGTGAATCAGGTACCCCTTTACTGGAGTTCTCTTGAAGCTCTTACCTCTCACATAAAAGTTTTGTGCCAGTGCATTAGGGAAATTTTTCGATATGTGCGCACGGTTCCTGTTTATTTTAACAGGAACTTCATCGTTCCTTTACGTTACACGTCGACAAATGACCTGAAAATTGCAACAAATGTGACGACTACACAGTCGTACCACAAGCCTGATCCACGAGCCAGTTCTGTTAATTAGTTCCATTCATAAGATGCGGATTTTCAGCAGCAAACTGCTTTTGGTTGAGTTTTTCATGTCCGGGATCCATGGTAGCGTTTGTGAGCATTAAATACAGGTATGCGCCACATACATTGGGTAAATCCCAAAGTTACCATTCTTCCACTAAAAATGAAGCGAACAGTTAGACGAATGAACGAGTATATGCCAGAGAAATCGGTGCGGCCTATCAGAAAACTATCATCATCATAAACACATGTATGCCACAGAAATTTGGGAAGTGCGACCACACAGAACATACACTAATAAAAGGAAGGCATCAGTAAGTAAGCCCAACAAATGGCATGCGTTCTACAATAAACGCACCTCTGTCACGTGCATAGGTCGGCGAACTCACTGATGAGTCGACTCACTCGGACTCACTCAGACTCAGATCAAGTCGTGAGTCTGAGTCTGAGTGAGTCCAGATGAGTACAAAATCACAGCATATCCACGGAGTGAATGGTGATGAGTGGGCGAAGCTGCGGAGGTTCATCGGTAAACCGTGAATCTTCCGTGAATTCTGCCCACTACATCATCACCGACGTGACATCGGGCGCGTTTATACTAAAGGGTCGATGAGAGTTATGGTGACTGAAGCAATCATGCTTACACCGTGAAATCTTCAGTGGTTTCGCCCAGCAGTAATCAAAGCGATAGTGTGTGTGAAATTTTATTCAAACTTCAACGACCGGTCGTCGTCCATGGTCCGCCAAACAGCACGATCCGGCAAGCGCACTCGTACGGCGATCCGGGGAATGAGAGATCCGCGCGCAATCGGAGAGCAGCTGCACCGCAAACGCCATCTAGCGTACCTTCACCCAACCGCCATATTGTACGCATGTCTATTGGACAGCGCCCTCTCGGAAACGAGACGAGAACTGGAGATGACGACGCAATATCCACGGATTGAATGATGATGAGTGGGCGAAGCTTCGGAGGTTCGTCGATAAACCGGTAATCTTCCGCAAATTCTGCGCAGTACATCATCAACGACGTGAGATCGGGCGCGTTTATATTAAAGGGTCGATGAGAGTCATGGCGACTTGCAGCTCACTTTAATTTTACATGTACGCTGTGAATTTTTTTATTGTTTAATCACGCACAGGAGACATCTCACACAGGCACTACCTTGGAGGTCGAAATCCAGTGCCTACTGGCTACTCAGGATGCATGGACAGCCGAGAACCGCCAAGGTGATGCCATAAGGAGCTTCGCCCCTAATATTCTGGTGAGTCTGAGTCCGAGTGAGTCCGGCTGAAGAAAATTTTCATGAGAGTGAGTCCAAGCGAGTCCGGCTCTGGAAAGTTTTGGTGAGTCCGAGGGAGTCAAAAGCTCAAGACATATTTCTTGAGTGAGTCTGAGTTCCACTTTTTTTTGCCGACCTATGGTCCTAGCCACTCATCTTGTGCATTAGTATAAGCCTTACCTGGACTCACGTTTATACTCACATCGACTCACACATATTACAAAGCAGTGTTGTTCATGCACCTTTTCAATATCTTTTGATCAGAGGCGTGAATTACGTAGGTGGGTGCCTTGACCTCGCCCCCCGCCAGCTCTTCCAGGGACGTTCTTGATAAATATATCTTATGTTGTCATTTCTTTCAATAAAAATGACCTTACTGGTTTGCGAGCACATATAACTCGTATTCGAACGTACTATATCAAAAGGCGCCAAGAAGAGCACCGATTAGGTGAAATATTTGGGTTAAAGCGCATTGACACCTTGGTCGAAGAAGCTAATTCTAGGCTAACGGACTCATGGGTCGACTCTCTCGGACTCATTCAGACTCAGATCGAGTCGTGAGTCTGAGTCTGAGTGAGTCCGGGTGAGTAATGTTTTGGTGAGTTTCAGTCTGAGTGAGTGCGGTTGAAGAAAATTTTCGTGAGTGTGAGTCCGAATGAGCTCGGATCAAAAAAATTTTGTTGAGTCTGAGTCCGAGTGAGTGCTAAGCGCAAAATATATTACATGAGTGAGTCTGAGTGAGCTCCACAAGTTTTGCCGACCTATGGTCACGTGATACTTTGTGGTTATAAAATATGGTGGCTAAACGACCACCTCAAAGCTCCACAAAGAGTGTCTAACAAAAAGCAGTGATACCACACATTGTGGCATCGTGAGCGAAGGCTTCCGTGAAAACCTGTGTACAAGAGTGGTATGGTGAAGATGGAATAAAATATGCCAGTACTTCAAAGCTTAACAAAAAATGATTAGATAAGAGCCGTGATACAAATTCTCTCAAAAACTTGCAAGACATAAAACTGCTGAACGAAGGGAACACACCCAGCTTCGCTGTTTCATCTTTGTCTGCGAAGCAGAGCTTCTTGATTTTTAGATGCGAGGTATCTTATGTTCGGGGCTATGTCCGTCCCTCCCGCGTCCCGCGTCCGGCCACTTTCATGAAGTAGGGAAGCACCCATTATGCGAACCAGAACACTGTAGTACAATATAAGGCCGTCAACCACCATTACAGTCACCAGAGTCATGGCCGAGAGCACAGAGAGACTGCTTAGCAATGGCTAGGCAGGTCGTGTGTGTCGCCCATGTTGACTCCATTCCTCGATCTTGCTTGCATGTGTTTGGGGGGGAGGGGAAGCGACGCATGAGAGAGGGGGGGAAGCAAGAGAGAGGGGAAGAGACGCAAGAGAGAGGGGAAGCGACGCATGCGCGTCGCTTCCCCCACTCTCTCCTCTCCAAAGCTCACCCCCCTTCCTCTACTCTAGGAATCCTCTGCACTACGGCGCGGCGCCCGCGCCCGACATCCCCACAGCGCATGCGCGTCCTCTCCCCCTCTCTCCTACGCTCACCCCCCTTTCTCTACTGTAGGAATCCTCGCGTCCCACAGCGCATACTCGTCCCCCCTCTCTCTCCTACGGTTCCCCCCCGTTCTCTCCTCTAGGAATCATCTACGGAGCGGCGCGCGACAGGTGGTCAAACAGCTGCATACTCCGCTGGGGACACCATGGTAGTTCCGCGGTATAAAAATGACGGAGCGCGCCTCATTCTCTCCTGTGCAGCGCCGCGATGATGGCCCGGGCCGCTGCCGCGAAACGAGAGCGGCGACGTTTCTCCCGCTCAAGCTAACCATCTCCCCGCTCCTTCGCATCCACACATGGTTCCCTTTAGCGGGAGATGGGGAAGTTTTTTTAGGTGTTCAATTAGGAGGGTTGGCGTGGCTGCGGCCAGAAGTTGGCGCTACAAGCAACGTCCTCAAACTATTTTAGATGTGAAGCATCTTATGGCGAAGCTTAATCCGGTGGTGGTGGTGGTGGTGGTGGTGGTGTGCCGCGTGCCCACCCTTACTGCGCATGCGCAAAGAGTTAAAGAAAAAAATAAAAATAAAAAAACATCCTCTCCCCCCTCTCTCTCTCCTCTAGGCATCCCTCCCCACGGCAACCGCACCCTCACTGCGCATGCGCCTCCCTTCCTCTCTCCCCCTCTTACACTCCCCCCCCTCTCTCCATCCCTGCCCGCGGCGTCTAACTCCCCCCCTGCGCATGCGCGTCCCCCCCTCTCTCTCCTCTCCTACGCTCCCCCTCTCTCCTCTACGCATCCCTGCCCACGGCGTTCACACTCCCACTGCGCATGCGTGTCACCCCCTCTCTCTCCTCTCCTCCGCTTCCCCCTCTCTCGCCTCGCGACGCCGACGCAGGCAGCGTCTGCTAGCGAGTTTCTTGGTTGAAAAAACCGACTGCTCGCGCTGCACAACCGTTCACTGGCCATCCCGTATATATGGCAATGGATCTTGACCTCCAAGGTGGTGCCGGTGGAAGATTTCTCCTGTGCGTTGTTGAACAATAAAAATTCGCAGCGTGCGCGTTAACTAAAAGCGGAGTGCGGGTCTATGTGTCCAGTCGGAGTCTTCTGTCTCTCATTGCCCATTAGCAGCGATTGGCATGTTCCAGTAGGAAACACTGCTCCATCACTGTCTGCTTTGCGCCTCCCCAGTTTTCTCTCCTGCGCAACGCTGCGATGAGCGCCAGCGTCAACGCCGCCGCCAGTGTAAGCGTTAGCGCCCGCTGCTTCACATCTACACATGGTTCCCTTTAGCGGGAGATGGTGTAATTTTTTGTAAATAATTTTGAAAAATCAAAATCAGAAGTCCGACGCCTATCGCACGTATGGCGGAAATATCGCGCAAGCAGAAATCGCAAGTATGGTGCAATCCACAATACATGGCCTGTTTTCACCAATGGGTTAAAGGTGGCGAAGGCAGTACTGAGGTTTTTAAGAAAAACGGACATGGACAAACGGCTGTGTAAGTAAAGCCGCATACCAAGCAAAAGTGACGGATTGTGACAAACAGTGTGTGTGCGCTGTGATATGGGCTGTCTTACTTTCTTTTTCCTCTCCTTGTTTTGAACTTCCCCATCCTGTACGCATGTGTAGGGTAGGAAACCGGTTGTCCCAAAGTGGTTAAACTCTCGGCCTTTCCTTCAGTGCTATTTATTCTTATTCTTCTCTTCTTCATCTTCTATATCAATGGTTCATCATTCTCTGTACTTTTTGAATAGCTAACTTGAGAAGCAGTCCAATTTCTCTATCGAACAATTCTGCATATGGGAATTGCACAAAACTCAGAGTAAATTGCGCAAAACCTATTGCAAAACGTTTGGCAATAGCGCTGATTTTTTTATGGTTTCTTTCCGTTTTTCGGGACCGAAGAATAAGGAAACAGCCTTCCCATTAACGTCACAGAAGTTATATGTACAGCTCATTTTTCTCTAAACGCATTCCGAGCCCATCATGATTACCACATGTAGGCTAATTGTTCGCTTAAGCGACACACATCAAGAGCACAACGCCTAATGGCCTTCATTTAACTACAAAATGATGCGATCAGGTGTATAGCAGGCGCAAGGGGTGCGCAAATAGCTGGAACATGTGATATTACCACGTTATTAACACACGTAAAAAATCACAGTTTCGCCGCAGATGGGGGAGGCAATGAATGCGATAGCAACAAATTGGATTCTCAAGCAAAGAATGGCAAACCGATCGAAACGTGCAGCGCGCAGCTCAAACAAAAAGCACGCACGAAAAGAACACACACAGGACGAGCGGGAACTAACAACGTTCACAGCTAGACACGTAAAGCACCCTGCTGAAACACAAAAAAAATTACACCATCTCCCGCTAAAGGGAACCATGTGTAGATGTGAAGCAGCGGGCGCTAACGCTTACACTGGCGGCGGCGTTGACGCTGGCGCTCATCGCAGCGTTGCGCAGGAGAGAAAACTGGGGAGGCGCAAAGCAGACAGTGATGGAGCAGTGTTTCCTACTGGAACATGCCAATCGCTGCTAATGGGCAATGAGAGACAGAAGACTCCGACTGGACACATAGACCCGCACTCCGCTTTTAGTTAACGCGCACGCTGCGAATTTTTATTGTTCAACAACGCACAGGAGAAATCTTCCACCGGCACCACCTTGGAGGTCAAGATCCATTGCCATATATACGGGATGGCCAGTGAACGGTTGTGCAGCGCGAGCAGTCGGTTTTTTTCAACCAAGAAACTCGCTAGCAGACGCTGCCTGCGTCGGCGTCGCGAGGCGAGAGAGGGGGAAGCGGAGGAGAGGAGAGAGAGGGGGTGACACGCATGCGCAGTGGGAGTGTGAACGCCGTGGGCAGGGATGCGTAGAGGAGAGAGGGGGAGCGTAGGAGAGGAGAGAGAGGGGGGACGCGCATGCGCAGGGGGGAGTTAGACGCCGCGGGCAGGGATGGAGAGAGGGGGGAGTGTAAGAGGGGAGAGAGGAAGGGAGGCGCATGCGCAGTGAGGGGTGCGGTTGCCGTGGGGAGGGATGCCTAGAGGAGAGAGAGGGGGGAGAGGATGTTTTTTATTTTTATTTTTTCTTTAACTCTTTGCGCATGCGCAGTAAGGGTGGGCACGCGGCACACCACCACCACCACCACCACCACCACCGGATTAAGCTTCGCCATAAGATGCTTCACATCTAAAAAGGACGCACAAGTACTCACAGGTATACACAGAACGAGCGCGAACTCCTGCCATGGTTGTTACTTCGCAGTGTTTGAAGATCGCGCTGATTTCGGAAGCGGGGCCGCTGCAGCGAGCGAAGTCACTTTTGCGTGCTCTGTCACTTGAACACAAGTATTCAGGTGAATACTTGTGTTGAAGAAGCCCCCCGCCCCCCCTTCCTACGAGATAAGCGCACGCGCACGGGCGACGACCCCATGTCGGGCGTAGTAAACGAGCGCATGAATCGCAACGAGCGGGGCGCCGACCACTGAAGCGCGTCCTTCCCACCATCTAGGCGGTAGTTCAATGAACACGCTGAAAGGCCCCGGGATCGGAGTACCACCAGCTGTACATGGTGTGCACAAATATCCCGCCGTTAGTATGCTGCATGGTGTACTCTTTCGTGGGCGAGCCCTCTAATGCCACGCGCTGCGGAGCGAGACGTCGCATGTTCTGTTCCGCTCTACGGAAAATATGTTTCCGAATTATCTTTCAGTGTGGCGTTTCTGTATACACAAATACATATACATATACGGGACATGACGCCCACGGCATAAACCAGCCGAGAGTGTCCATGTAATTGATATCGCAATAATACCTTCTGCATGAGGTAGATGAACAGCAAGTGGATCAAATTAAAGCACGAGAGCGTGCGCATAGCCACGTTCAAGCGATTCAGGCTGTTATAGACGCCGTAGTGTGGGTCTCCGGATAATTTAGCCCTCGTAGGGTCCGTTAACGTGCACTGAAGTCGCTCAGTAAAAAGGCCTGTAGCATTTCGCATTCCACCGAAACGCGACCGCCACTCCCGGGATCAAATCCGAGTCAGTCGAGTGAGCAGCCCCGCTCTGTAGCCACTGGACCACCACTAGAGCTCGCAACAAGTGACTACGATTCTAAAAGATTTAATCCGGCTTATCACAACAAAGATATATATCAAAATTTCCTAGACGTTTCGCCACCTAGACTGGTAGCATCCTGAGTATAAACTGACACCAAATGAGCCGAGGTCGGCCAGTCCACTGCTACTCACGCATGTCCCTAGAAACGTCTAGTAGGGGGCCGCGGTTCTCGTTGCAAGTCGATTTTTCGCGACGGATGAAGCGTGATTCTAGGACATTGCTCCCCCCCCCCCCCCTCGCCTTTGTTCCCGAGCCAGCGTCGTCGCACTATTGAAGTCGAAGGTATGCAGCAGTGTTCAACGAGCTCCGTCTTGGAACGCGTGGCATGGGTGGCTTTCGCGATGTCACCTTTGTGTTCTTTGTGCCTCGTTGATCTTTGCTTGCTTGTTTCGCCGATGTCAGCAGAGTCGCAATCCCCGCATTGTATGTACCTTGTATGGATGGATGGATGCAAAACTTTATTGTCAGTCCTGAGTTGCACGACTCAACGCGCAGCGGGCCGCTCCCACGTTGGGACAGTCAGGCCAAGCCCGACCGCCGCATCGTGGGCCCTCTGGACAGCCCACAGTTGAGCCCCGACATCGGGGCTCTTGATAGCGGATAGCCACTTGTCTTCAGTGGATTGGTCCGTGCCCCGTAACGAGGGGCAACGCCAGAGCATGTGGTCTAGGCTAGCGAATTCGTTGCAGTGCCTGAAGGAGCAGTTAGGATAAATATCGGGATAAATTTTATGTAATAAAGCCGGGCTGGAATACGAACCCGTCTGCAGTAACCTGAGAGTCAATGCCTGCGCTCGACTTAATTTCTTGTTAGGAAGGGGAAAGTCTCTCCTGCCGAGATAGAAGTGCTGTGTAACTACGTTATAAGTGGTCGGATGATCTCTGTTCTCCACAACTGCGGGCCGGCGGGGGAGTTCTCCATGGTCGCGGAAAGCGAGACCTCGTGCCTTGGAGTGGGCCAGCTCGTTCAGGTTTGTGGGGCCTCCCCTGATGGATCCCATGTGAGCGGGGAACCACGTGAGAGTGTGGGTGGTGATGCTTTTGCCCTCCAGTATGCGACAGGCTTCCTTACACACGGCGCCAACGCTGAAGGCGCGGATGGCTGCCCTGGAGTCACTGAATATATGTTCATGTTTGTCATCCAGAAGGGCCAAGGCAATGGCCACTTGCTCGGCCGCACACGACGACGAGCATCGTACCGAAACGGCGTTAACGGTCGAACCCCTGTGGTTGATCGACACTGCTGCAAAACTATTGCTGTTGGCAATACTGAGCAGCGTCTACGAAGCAGCTACCGCCATGAAGTTCGGTCGCCCGACGTAGGAGTGCCACCGCCCTGGCCTTCCTTCTTTCCACGTTGCGCTGAGGATGCATATTGCGCGGGGCGGGGGATATGATGATGTTGTCTTTCAGCCCTTTCGGAAGGCCCTGGTAGGCGTTTTCAACCTTGGCGGGCGTTCTCTTCGCTCAGACCTCGCCTCTTCGCTCAGACCTCGCCTTCTGTTAGCGACCCGCTTGATTAGACCAATGACGCTATCCGTCTTCTTTGCCAATTTTTGAATGGTTAAGCAATTTGTGCACGTCGCTTCGAGTGTCATTCCCAAGATTCGAATGGATGAGACTTTGGGGATCGGATCTCCACACCTGGTGTAGAACTTAATGTCAATTTCTGTGGGGGGTTTCCAGTTCAGCGGCTTGGGCCCCTTCCTAGTCGGGCTGTAAAGGAGGAGCTCTGATTTCCTGGGGGAGTCCCGTGTTCGGGACTCCCGGAGTCCCGTGTCAGTTAAAAAATTACACCATCTCCCGCTAAAGGGAACCATGTGTAGATGTGAAGCAGCGGGCGCTAACGCTTACACTGGCGGCGGCGTTGACGCTGACGCTCATCGCAGCGTTGCGCAGGAGAGAAAACTGGGGAGGCGCAAAGCAGGCAATGATGGAGCAGTGTTTCTTACTGGAGCATGCCAATCGCTGCTAATGGGCAATGAGAGACAGAAGACTCCGACTGGACACAGAGACCCGCACTCCGCTTTTAGTTAATGCGCACGCTGCGAATTTTTATTGTTCAACAACGCACAGGAGAAATTTCCCACCGGCACCACCTTGGAGGTCAAGATCCATTGCCATATATACGGGGTGGCCAGTGAACGGTTGTGCAGCGCGAGCAGTCGGTTATTTCAACCAAGAAACTCGCTAGCAGACGCTGCCTGCGTCGGCGTCTAGAGGCGAGAGAGGGGGGGAGCGTAGGAGAGGAGAGAGAGGGGGGGACGCGCACGCGCAGTGGGAGTGTAGACGCCGCGGGCAGGGATGCCTAGAGGAGAGAGGGGGGGTGGGGAGAGAGGAGGGGAGGCGCATGCGCAGTGAGGGTGTGGTTGCCGCGGGGGAGGGATGCCTAGAGGAGAGAGAGGGGGGAGAGGAGGTTTTTTTTTATTTTTATTTTTTTTAAAGGGTTTGCGCATGCGCAGTAAGGGTGGGCACGCGGCACACCACCACCACCACCACCACCACCACCACCACCACCGGATTAAACTTCGCCATAAGATGCTTCACATCTAAAAACGCTCTGTAGTATCGACAGCTTCCTGGAGAGCGGCTTCGACATGTCCGTCACTGCCTCCCGCGCACCAGACAGTGATGTCATCCGCGTAGATCGTGTGGCCGATACCCTGGATCTTGGCTAGGTCTCTCGAGAGGTCGACCATTGCAATGTTGAAGAGGAGCGGTGAGATGACTGATCCCTGTGGGGTGCCCCTTTCACCCAGCTCCATTTTCTTTGATTCCAAATCTCCAGCCTTGAGGACGGCGCAACGTCTGTTCAAGAAAGACCTGACGAAGGCATGGAAGGACGAGCCTAGGTCGAGTTTGGAGATGGCGTCGAGAACGAACTCGTGACGGATGTTGTCAAAAGCCTTCTCCAGGTCCAAACCGAGGATGGCTCTCGTGTCCCGAGTGCAGCTGTCCAGTATCTGGATCTTGATAAGCTTCATGGCGTCCTGGGTAGAGAGGCCTGGCCTGAAACCTATCATTGTGTGAGGGAAGAGGTCGTTGGTCTCAATATGCTCCATGATTCTGTTATGGATGGCGTGCTCAGCCACCTTCCCTACACAAGACGTGAGGGAGATCGGGCGGAGGTTGTCCAAGCTTGGCGGTTTTTATCGGATTTGGGGATGAGTATGACCTTCGCCACCTTCCATTGTCCCGGCACTATTCCCTCCTTCCAAATGCGATTTATCTCATCTGTGAGAATGCGACCCCGATTTGTAAACGACCCCAAAGGCCCCACACCTGACGATCAAAGCGGGGTCATTTACAAAGTGCAAAGTTGGTTATTTTGCAATTGAACGAAACCACTAATAAAGACGGAAGAAGCGCAAGCCTTCTTGGAGTGTATGATTATTTTATATACATGCCATAGCAACATTGCACTAGGCAACGGTATCGTTTTGTTCCCAAGCGACTAAGCAGCTTTGAGACATATAACATGAGGTTAATAAAGCCTCTTAGCAAGCCACTCGGCCTAAATACATACAGATATTTACACGTTACAAAACCAAGTATGTAAAAAATGTGCTTAGCTCCAACTGCCTGAAACATACGACATATGGATTCCCTGCACCCCACGCTCGCAATATGATTGGTATATTGCACCGAATAATTTTATAACGATTATTTATGCAAGGCTGGTACATTAAGTTTAGGGCCAAGTACGTTTTGTTACGTTGTAGAAGGCATTATTAACGAACGTTCCAATTTTCCTGGTGACGTACAGGGGTGGTCAAAAGTTTTTTTGGCCGTTATCCCATGTAATCCAATGGCACTGCGGCCTGAAAACTTTTGGCCATCATTGTACACACTGAGTGGTAATATATTTTTCTGGTGTTTAGAAAAAGCCACTGCATATGAAAGAAAACCAAACGACTGTGACCATCTGCTACCATACTGCAGCGTTCGTCAACCGTGCTTCTAGCGAAACTACCGTGTTTGCGTAATATCAAACTGTCGCCTATCAGGGGATGACGGCACATCCTCGCCGTGTGCGGCCGACAAAAATGCTGACACGCTGGGAAACCGATGTCTGGAGTCGCGACTGCTTATTGTGTCACAGACAGCGCGCAAGTAGTTTCGCTCGAACCAGGTTTGATAGCGCTGCAGCGCTGTACCGCACGGTCTGAGTCACGTGGCTTTATTGCATATTTCGCGGGCTTTTTTTAAACACTGGTAAATGTCGCCATGTAGCATGTACGTTGCCACAAGGCAAAAAGGAAAACAAATAGGTCATTTTGGAATGCCCTCCAAAAGATTCCGAAACGCACATGGCCATAAAGTGAATTGTAAAAAGTGTCCGATTGCGTTCCCACTAATTTGTTTTAATATCTATAAAAAGAAACAGCTGAATGGGTAGGCCACAGAATCAGCATTGTACTAGCGCATTTGGTTGGTCGGTAATACGTAGATATATCGTTGGTCGCTACCATAACCTCGGCAATTCGCGATAATCTCGATCATGTGCTGAAGAAACACATACTCAGGAAAAGAGAATACCTTGACACAAGTGGTAGACGCCCAGAAATCACTCGAAAGAAATGCCTTAACACACAATATTGGCTATACAGTCAACATCGAAAGTTTCATGAGGGCGATATATCATAAAAAAGCTGAATATGCATATTTCTTCACAACTCAAATTTCAATATATATTTCCGGCCTCTCCTAAACGCGCTAACGATAAATACTGTGGACTTCGGCAGAATACAGCAAACACTTTCTGTACGACGCACAGTTTTTATCTGACTTAGTGATCCCGAATCTGATGACACCGAATGAACGCAAGTAACTGCACTTTCTTCACGATGACTGAGTAGCCACAACGAGTCTACAGCCTACCAAAGATTCCCATCAAGGTTGCTCCTGTACTGCTTCTACTGACTTCGGAGTAGGTACTTGTTTTATCGCACCACTGGACCACGTGGCACGTCGAAATGTTTTATTATGCATAATTTTCAAAATTATCCAGCTTCCGTTTATTTGCATTTTTAATTGTACGGAAGTCAAGGAGCGCTTGACTGCTGTCGATAGTTCCCATGCCACCGCAACATTGGGCACCCCAATATTTATTTAAAAAGTAGGGGGATGCTTCTAAAGTTATATTTAGGCAAGGCTACAGGTTATGTACACCTGTATGCTAAAACTCATACAATACATAATGGCAATTTTAATAGAATGGGCGCTTTGGCAGTCGGAGTAAATAATTGCAGGGCATGGTGTACAATTCCATCAAGCCGTTATTTTACAAGTTTGACAACATTGCATACCCTCCATTTTAATTTGAAGTCAATCTCGCAAGACCACACGATAGTTTACTACTCTGGAGGGAGGCATGAAACGCGGCATCAACGCATTTAAGTCTGATTATTCATAAACACAACTTTTAGTGATTTGTCTAGGCACCAACTGACTCACAATGGCGAATCCATCTTGGTAACAGCCACAAATCTCAATGGTTTCTCTTTTTCGTGAGCAGAGATTCAATAACGGCACTCAAACGGAGACAGTTAACACCATATTTATGACTGCAAGGGGCTATAACGCCTAACTATTCCATTGCGTTTCTAGTTATCTTTGCATCATGTAACAATTATGCAACTACAAACAGAAGGAGTGTAGATTACCAAAAAAAAATGTTGTAGAAGCCAACAATCGACTTTCATGGTACTCTTTCTACTTACCAGAATTAGTTCTTTTTACAGCGAAAATATTTTTGAAGAACCTGTCCCATCGTCCCCCTGACGTTCGCTAGAACAGATCTTGCGATCAGGGGGGAACGGAGAGGAGGCCACGTGATGACCACGAAACTTAATTTTAACAGAAGGAGGAAGTCAATAAAGAAACAAAGATGTACACAGATTCACTCATTCTGAAAGCTGCAGGAAATGTGGAGCAGTGAATCACATGACCTTCAGCGGCCCTCGCGTCCAGAGGCAATCACCTGCTGGCGTTCCAAACATGCAGAACGTTCGGCGTCCATTGGGAGAAAGGAAAGCGTCATTTGTGATGCTGTCGGGACCTCTGCGAACATCTTTTCCTTTCTCTTCACCGCCACATCTCTCCTACTCACTTCCGTTTTCCACCCCTTCGCTGCAATATTCTATTCACGACTGAGCTAAGCTGTAACCTCCCACTACTTCTTTCCGTCCTCCTTCCCTTTTCCAATCCGTCGCGCTGTTGTACTATGCCATACTTTTGTACTTTGCTATGCTATAATTTACCCTTCCCCTTCCTTCGTTTTCTCGTCCCGCTCCCATTAGTCATAATCACTTCCCTTTCTAGCATTATTGCTATAATACATATGGCTATGCTATGATTCGCCCTTCCCCACCTTCTTTTTCAGCTCCTCACCTTATTTTCCATTCCCACCCCTTGCTATTCAGTGCTGCACAGGGTTACACTCTGCTCTACCCTCCCCTCGTCTATTCTATTTCATTCTTCTCACCCTGATATCTCTACTCCTCACCCTCCCTTCCCATTCTCTCCAATTGCAGCACTGCACTGCACACGGCTATGGTATACTCTACCGTCCCCCCTGCTATTTTCCTTTTTCTACCCCCTCACATCGCTGATCCTTACTTCCCTTCCTCACCCCTTGCTATACACTACTAATAAGGATTTGCTCTTCTTTGCCCCCTCCTCCTTCCCGAATGAAAGCGAGGTAGTGTCAACGTCAACCCAATCCTTCAATATGGCTGAAAATGCCGCTGGCAAATTCTTGTTCAGTTGCCGTAGGTAGCTATTTGGGTAGTACCATCTTCTTAACGGTCAGAAATTTAATTACTGCACAATTCGGGAGGTGAATCATCCCATTAGCTTCTTCCTGCCGTCCGGGCCACTCTGACCATTTCGGGAAATACTCATTTCATAAAATATTTAATTTCGGACCCGCCTATATTTCAATGTTAAAACATATCGAACACATACGAGACTACCTTATAAGAAGGCTTAGGTAAACACATTGGAAAAAGCAGCATAACATGGCTTTCACAGACGCATCAACACCGAGTCAGTGGACATTTTTGGAAAGAAATTGAGAACACTACATATCTTTAAACGGCACAAAAATTTCACCAGATCGCACATGTGAGTATTGATTACAAGCCAACCAGTCAGTGAAACGGTGTCTATGCAGTGTTTTTAGTTTCACTTTAAACCTACCTTTTCGAAATGGATTGACTTCTTGGCGTAAATTTTGTCGTCCGCATATCATGGGCTTTTTGAGACATCCTAAAAGGAACGTTTTTCGTTTCCTTGGTGTGCAGTGTTAACGCTGTCCACGCACCGGAGTCTTAGAACACTTATAAAATATTTTACTTTGACTGTAAACTTTTCTTCGCCGAGTCTTAACAAGCCAGTCCTACCGCAGTGGACATTATCCCCATGATTCAACATATTCCATTGAGTTCGCGATCTGTGCGTCCTGCGTGCAGCCTGAGTTGCAGAAATCACTGTCAGGGTCACTGGACAATAATTTCCTCATCGTTGTATACTAGCCCCACGAGCGGGTGATGTATCTGCTAGTATATCGCGAGCTGTTGTCTCCCCGTAACATCCACCTGCGATGACACTTCAATAAAAAAGCCGGCTCCTCCATATCGAAACCGGAAATTTTTTATAAGGGACTTACAGTATACAAATTGGCGAAGCCTGCCTTAAGCCACGCAAGATTTCAAGCATTGAGACTGGACGATTTTGAAGACTCTTCTGGAAACTTTTAGGCGGTTTCTAGGCCTTAGCTAGGAGATGGAGCTTTTGGGTTGATTTTAGGTTGTTGCTAAGCTTTGGCGAAATGATGCTAGGTCGTTTCTACGTTGACTGTCAGCGCAAAAAAGTACGAGTTAAACCACAGATAGTCACAGACACGGCACGGTTGTACTCCATAGACAGAAACTCGCGCTGAAACCAAGCGCTCGTACCTCTCACATATCTGCGGGTACATCGTCGCTGGCAGAGGCCGTTCATCGCTTCGGGGCCTTCTCGCAGCCGCCGTTGCCTTTACCTCTCTTTAGTATTCTCTCGTTGTGCGTACTCTGGGTCTTCGGCTCGCCTCCGGCGCTTCGCAGCCATTTTTTGGGGTAACTGTCGGCTTCGTCATTTTTTGTCACCCGGTGGTGAGTAGTGGAATTTATGCTGTTTATGTGGTACATATCCGTTTATGATGACGATGGTTTTCTGCGATTGCCTCACAAGGAACGATTTGCTAAAGAGCTTCGTGGTTAACATATATTCGATGCATTCCCAGACACCGCAACACTCTTTTTTAGGGCTCTCGACACCAGTGTCTACTTATTGCGATAATCCGAAAATATGTAAGATTTCCGTCAGTATTCCTTTAGCAGGCACACCGACTGCACTGGTACCTAAATGGCAGTTAATGGTCGGATGTAACGCAGGCGTCCACGTTCGAACATAGACGTGAGGTTTGTCAAAAGGAAGCGTACGCTACGGTGCAGTGGTGTGCACGTTGTAAGTAGCAGTCGTGGGCGTGTTCCTCCTCGATCAAAGAACTTTCGCCTATATATTGCTGAGTCATAAAAGTACACATGTAATAATTAATGGATTGATATCACAGCAAATAGCCGGCCCTGCAACCATAATGACGTTGCCCCGACAAGACGCCAGTCTGTCTTTTTACCACGCAGTTTCAAGTACTACCGTTTCTCTGTGGTCGAACACTTGACAGCCACGCAGGACACACGGATTCCATTCTTGCGTGAACCATAATTTCTAGTTTTTTAGATGTGAAGCATCTTATGGCGAAGCTTAATCCGGTGGTGGTGGTGGCGGTGGTGTGCCGCGTGACCACCCTTACTGCGCATGCGCAAACCCTTTAAACAATTAAAAATAAAAATAAAAAAAACCTTCTCTCCCCCTCTCTCTCCTCTAGGCATCCCTCCCCGCGGCAACCACACCCTCACTGCGCATGCGCCTCCCCCCTCTCTCTCCTCTCCTACGTTCCCCCCCCCCCTCTCTCGCCTCGCGACGCCGACGCAGGCAGCGTCTGCGAGCGAGTTTCTTGGTTGAAAAAGCGATTGCTCGCGCTGCACAACCGTTCACTGGCCACCCCGTATATATGGCAATGGATCTTGACCTGCAAGGTGGTGCCGGTGGGAGATTTCTCCTGTGCGTTATTGAACAATAAAAATTCGCAGCATGCGCGTTAACTAAAAGCGGACTGCGGGTCTCTGTGTCCAGTCGGAGTCTTCTGTATCTCATTGCCCATTAGCAGCGATTGGCATGTTCCAGTAGGAAACACCACTCCATCACTGCGTGATTTGCGCTTCCCCAGTTTTCTCTCCTGCGCAACGCTGCGATGAGCGCCAGCGCCAACGCCGCCGCCAGTGTAAGCCTTAGCGCCCGCTGCTTCACATCTACGCATGGTTCCCTTTAGCGGGAGATGGTGTATCTTTCTTTTTTCTCCATTAGGATTTTTCAAGACAACCTTGTATTGACTGACTTGGGAAGGTGGTGATGCGCTCCAACGAACCCACCGCCACGGAAAAAATACACCTGACGGGCTCACACAAAACCCTCCTCCAACATAGCTGACGCACACCAGAGAAGTAACGAATAAAAGTAAGCAAATTTTATCCCGGAGCTGGGGTAGAACCAGGGCAAATAATGCTATCTATAGACATGTAATGCTTCATAGCAATACATGTCTACAAAAGGAAGGGCATGAGTAAATTTTCTTTCATAACAAAATAAACAACAAAATTGCGCAAGACGTTTTCTGTTATTCCACAATTCCTTCTGTTGCACAATTATTATATTTCTGTGTGTCTGAGACTAACTGAATTGAATACTGCTTCATTACTTTGACACCAAAATGAACAAACGCAGTGAAAGCACAAAAGTGAAGTTCGTTTAATTATTTTGGAGCAAACGAATTCAATTTTTTTTTCATTTCTTTACTATAGTGATGAGCCAAAGATCACAAAGCTTAATATACAGATCCCATGCTGAAGCCGTAACATGGTGTTACGGGGGGTTGATTCGAACGCCAAAGTTAGAATACCTGATATCTCTTAGCCGTTTTTGCATCCTCGAAGCTGGCCCTGGTAAAAGAAGTGCGAAAAACTGAAGCACAATAAACAAAGACAAAGAAAGCCGTGACGTACACATGCGCTAACTTGCAATAATCTTTATTTGGAAAACAGGAAACCACTAAAATAGGCAATAATCGCTTTGCAACCATCACCACACACGCACTTTTCAAACGCAACTATCTTTACGAGATAGGCTAACTCATTACAGGAGAGGACAATGGATCGCTTGGAAATACATTTATTTGCCAGCTTATCAATCAACTCAGCATCGATGATTTCGCGGGTTAACTGACCTCTGCTGGTATTTACAACTGAACGATCTTGAAAGATATGCATGCACGTAGTGTGTTATTATCAACACTTGCACTGACACCTGATTTACTACAATGCTTTAGTGGGTAACGAGGAACCCACCCATTTTTCTTTACGTTGTAGCGGTGTTCCTTTAAATGTTCTTTAACGCACCGTCCTCTTTTAACCATATAATTATAGGCACATGTTAAGCTTGTAGACTTCTTCATCAGCATATTCCGTAAACCAATTTTGTTGCTTCTTTTTACACCCCTTCTTTCGGATGAGGCAGGTCAGGTTATCTGCACAAACAGTGTAATTCTCTAGGAGTCGAAAACACTACTTTTACGTTCGAACGTTGACCTCTTTTACTTCATCGGTGCAATGAGCAGTGGATATACGCAATGACCGTAACTTTCCTCATATTTGGTGGAAGTTGGCTGTCAGGAGTCCTTTCGATGAGTCAAAGTTTAGAAGGCCCTAAGCAGCGCTGACAAGCATACGCATAGGGTAACTCGCGGACCGCAGACGGCCGATTTGTTCATTGAAACTTTCGGTCATGCGCTCAGGACATGACTTGCTTGACGCACTGAGCAAGCAGGTTTTGCTATTGTCCTCTTCACCAATATTGTGTTGGCCGACTAATACAGAAGCAGTGGCTTGTTGGTGTGAGCGTCATATGTCCTGTGGATGCGTTCTACATGTCAAGAAAGCGTATAATTCCGTCATTCGAGCAACTTATACCCCTGTCACACGGCACCTGCGATGTCATTCGCCGCGAATGGCATTAGGTGTTAATGTCATTTTTGTTGCTGCTACACGGGCATCTTAAAGCAAGTGTAAACGATGTTCAGATGTTTATTAAAGGTTGTTATTAACTTTTCGTAACTTTTTAAAGTTCAACGCGATAGCGGGAGCAATTGGTGCAGGTTTATTCTCTTTCTCAGACTCCGACTTGACGCTCGTGCCTCCTGTCAGCCATGTTTACAAACGCTCGCTGTTGTTTTGGTGAAGCGCCGCCGCGGTAGCACTCGCTAGTAGCAGAATACACACGCACGTGTTGGACACCAGGTTAGGGAGAGTGTTTTCAAACCGATTTTCCTATCTTGGGAAGCACCACAGTTCTCTGCCGACGAAGTCGAAGCCCAAAGAGCAGCCAACGTAAAAGTATTGGCGTGTAGGCGCAGCTCGAAATCTCTCGTCGTCTGTGATCTTTTTTCAATAGCAAGATTGAACCGCTTCAGTCGGTCGTTATGCTTAATTCGCAGCAGCTGGAGAGCAATGAACGTTTGTTTGCACTGATCCTCAGTTATCGCGGTCACAGATTCATGAACGCTGTCACGGTCCCAAATATTCCCGACTGCAAGTTTTGAGTGGCTTTAAGATAGTCTTGCTTTGGATATGCACGACGATTTTTTTCTACTGATGCTGTTGTATCACGTCGCAGTATATTTTGAATTAGCCGGTCAATGTTTGCCGTTGTAATGCTAACAATCAGTAGAAAATATGTAAATTAAATGTGCGATCTGTAACTTTTCGGTACCATAGCAGCCTGCCGATAAACATTGACATCAATTGCGAATGTCATTTCATATAGCCGTGTAGACTCGGAATGCAAGATGGCAATGACATTCGGTAGGAATGTCATTTGCTGTGAATGACATTACACGTGCGGTGTGACAGGGGTATTACAAGTACGATAATAAAAGCCCTTGTGTACCAAAGATTAGGCGTTAGTGGATGAAGAATTGAAACAGTCAGCGCTGCAGTCAACAAAATTTAAAAAAAAACATGGACATATCTAAACATTTTAACTTCAAATCTTGAAGCCTATCACACATGTTTTTATCAAGTCCGACTAATGATAAATCGCTAAGAATGGGTGCAGCACAGCAGGTGACGCAAATTCCCTGCGTCTCTATTTAAGGCTGCGCTTCCCATTAAATAAAACTAGAGAGATGAAAACTAAGAAGTTCTAAAAATTACTTGTTTTGCATACCGGTAGCTTTAATGAAGGCTACATTTCCAAACCGGTCAATACAAGACTGAACGCAAAAGAACAGACTAGAATGTGGTAAGGAAAATAACAGATCTGCTATGTGTATAGTAAACGCATCGTGATGTCGATCTGAGATGATCCAAAACAACGTCACAGTTGTGTAAGGGAACTGATCCTGAACTGGTTACATGTTGATCATTTTGTGGAGAAACGCAGCAATACACTGCCCGGGTTTTCGATAATAAACTACTGCTGGAGGATTCGCCACGGTGCTCTAGTGCAGGGGTCAGGAAAGGCTGTGATGAT
Source organism: Rhipicephalus appendiculatus (assembly GCA_030522465.1). NCBI lineage: Eukaryota > Metazoa > Arthropoda > Arachnida > Ixodida > Ixodidae > Rhipicephalus > Rhipicephalus appendiculatus. Next base: position 25,802 of record JALIZH010013900.1, on the reverse strand, counting down.
CAGATATCGCTCAAAAAAGTAATGTGAAAATTGAGAAGTAGGCGCGGCATGGGTACCACGTCAAGTAATCGGCATAATAACGCTAATCAAACAGCCCTGATATTTCACTCGAAGCGCAAAGAAAGGCATAGAGCGTCCTCATGGTCACAGTGCTTAAGCTTATATTTGTTTTCTAACGCCAGCGCCCAAAGTATGGCTAAAAGTGCGTCAGTACTATGGAGCACTGATTTCACAGGGCTAGACACAAATATCTGTGTGTTGTGGCCGTGCGTCAACTTTTGTATTAGGTTGCAGGGAAAAAAAGCAGGTTATTTTTGCAGCAATCCTGCCCCCGCTCTTTCATCTGCAGTCTCAGCACACGTGGAAATCTGAAATTACAACAAGTAATCGCATGCGTTCAGCCATTTATTGCCTATGCAAGGTGGATTTATGTTTACATCTTTACTACATTTGCAAAGGCTGATATGGGAACCTTAAGTGAATGTTCTCGTAAGTTCGTTCTCAGCGCTGTCGTGCGGCAGTGAAACAGTCACCGCTGTTTTTACGCCACTTAGACTAAGATATTAGAGCTTGCATAGACTGCTTTTAAGATAATACGTGTACTGGACCAAATTTCGCCATGTCGGACAAAATATGAGGAAATACTTTCGCACCTAATCGCCCTCAGTACCTTCGCTCGCGCCTATGCGGCCGTTCCACTGCGTATATGCGACACACTGTTGTGAACATGGCAAGTCCTACGCGTAGGTTTAGGATAATTCATGTAAACATGCCAACTGATAAATCGTCATTGATATAGTGGGGTCATGCCGACGTCGGTATAACGCACTGCTGTTTCTTTCCCTCGCTCTTTTTTCTTGCAGTTTGATGAAGCGAAACCAGCACCCATAGGCGTGCGAAGGGGGGCCAAAGGGGCGAAGGTTTCGTTAGGGGGGAGGGGGGGTAGGGGGTCCAAAACTCACCGAAGCGCCCCCACCACCGCCCACACTGGCCGAGTTTGAAACAGAAGGTGCTCTGCAGTAGATGCAAAAGTTAAATCAAGCGATAACGTTCTTATCATAGCGGCCACCCTGTGGCCAAGGCTTTCCAGGGATACAATTGGGAAGTAAGGAATTTCTGGAACGCAATAAAAGTGGATCTCGGCTGCCGTTATCGTCAAAAACCTGCATAGTCATAACGCTTGAAGTTGAACCATGATGACTCAGTTACAACTCAGTAAAGGCATGAGGCCGACGTGGCGGCGCCCATGGAGGACATGAGGAGGCGGACACCTCCCCTGCGCTGCTTCTGCGTACGCCTGTGAAAATGCGCTAAAACCAATTGCCAAGAATATATATGTTATTATACCGGCACTATAGGGCAATATGTTGCTGCATATATGGGAACACTCAGTAATTAACAGCGATATATGGGCAAAAACTCCTGCCACATTTTTTTCTCTTATCTGTTTTCTGTAGATACTCCCAAATGCAGATACTCAGAAAATCCCAGAAGTGCCCGCGAAAGCTCTAATATCTTAGAAGTTATAAGGCAAAAAAAGCTTTACAGAAGAAATGTTGTGTTCTTGAATAATCAAACATTTATGCGAAGATATTTCTAGACGTGTGTGTGCGTGGCGCTGTTGTGTGCAAGGACTTATTTAAATGAAATGAAACAATATACCTACCACCCTCTGTAAGAATTTCACTGCAAGCACTCTTAATCACCAATGAAAGTTGAATCTAAAAATATAAGGTTCTATATTTATAATCAGCCCCATCATTTTGTATGGCGACCTAGAAAAACGCGCAATACTTACTCCCATGATGCATAGTATGATGAATTGATAACCGAGGTGGAGACGGTGGTCGCTGCAAGGTTCCTCCTGTTTGAGAAGTGAAATATTAGGCGAAAATTCAAATGTGACGAATCATGGGCATTGTAACATTAGTTGCATTCTGCGTCATGCAAGTATAACAAAAGAAGCTCGTGCTAAGTGAGCCAGGGGCTCCTGTGTCTATGATTACGATTTCGAACACTTCAGCAGGCTCCAGAAATGGAAAAACAAGTTGTTTTCATTTTAACCTTTCAATCTTCTTTTTCCTCCAAATTTCTCTTCACACTTTCGGCACCATAGTCCTATCAAATGATCACATGAAAAAACTGCTCTATTTTGCGATACAATAATATCAAAAGAGTTTCCGAGGTATCGTCAGAACAGCTGGCAAGCCGGTCATCGTGGTAATGTTCGTATGATATGCTCCGTACCCACACTCGCGGCTCAGCCAAGATTTACCCATAGTAAGTAACCTTGTACATATGAAGTCGCCTTGTTCGATGTACATTTGGGCATAAAGTCCGCTCAATACTGCCGTTCACAGGTCCCACTGCTTCCACCAGGACACCCCTAGTACCATTCATACTATGCTGAACGAAGCGAGTGCCCTTGTACTTGCCTCATCTTAACGCTGTTAACACAGCTGCTGAACAACACAGTGATACCATCCTACACAACATTATTAGCCGCCTTAAGTCACCGGCCCTTGCTTCCCAGTTCGTCTCCTTGAGATGTACTGGAAACCACTACGTACTGGAGACGTACTGCTTCCCAGTACGTCTCCATTACGTCTCTACGTCGCGTTCGTGCGTTCTGCAATTCTTGCTATTTCGGGCGGCTCACAGTTGTGATCTCAATCAGAAACGCACTGAGGATGCATCAATATCTCGATTCTCAGCAAATCCGCGTAAGAAGCGAAAATTTCGTGGGAACTAGTACCTCAAAGTGCACAGTCAACAAATCGAGCCGTCACCAGTGAGTGCAACTGTCAGGATTCGAAGCGCTCCGCGATATTTCCGTTTTGATTATGCGAGTGCTAACTCATATGAATATCGCATAATAGACGTATCTTGGTGAATATCATGAATCATGGCGAAGAATGTGCAGGAGGATCATTTGAGCCTGACTTGGTGGAAACTCGAACTTCAAATAGCGTTTTCTCCAAATTACTCTTTCGTCAGAAAATGAACGTTTTCTTCGCAACCACAAAAGCTATTAGGTGCAAATTTTATTGACGTGTCTGAATAACATCCGCCTTTTCTTAAGCAAAAAAAAAATAGTGTTCGCATTAAAACTTTATTTTTTACAAAATCTTTTTTAAAGCAAAAGCCTTGAAATTCTAGTCATCAAAGATATAAATTTTCACTAAAGAACGATCACGCCTATAATTATTATTTTGGTGCCTACAATTATTATTATGGTTCGAAAGGACACCCTGCGCATATTTAACAACCACAAGAGTTTTTACCTTTTTACATGTAAAATATTTTTCGCAAATTTTCCTTCAAAAATTAAAATAATGAAATAATTTATTTTTATTATTTTTAGAACGGCGTCGCACTTTCTCTCGAAATTAATAAAAAAATTAGCGAAATCTTCATTCGAACAGCCTGCATAAATATAACACAGCGATTGGCAGTAACAGTTATACACCTGGCTTTGCTATCCATCCTCCTTAAACAGAGCAAAGTAAGACACGGGCAGTGAACAGCGCTAGACATGCGCCAACTTGTCCGCATCTCCTTTTGCGCTGTTTTACCAGCGTAGAAATAACAAACCCCGAAGGGTGACCATAATTTTTAACAGTTCCGGTAAGAAGATCAACTCGATTTTTTTCTGTGTTTTTTTTTATTGTCGGGAAACTAGGTTTGTAGAAACCCCTCAATTTTACGTGAAATGCGTTGTAAGTGAGAAGACTTTGGAAACGATGAACAGCATTAGATAAAAGACGGAAGAAATGGCATTTAAGGGCTCGTTTGTTTTATACACAAAATCAAAGAAAGCCAACAGTGAATCAAGCAAAAAAAGTATAGTACACGGTATTTGAAGTAAATAATCTGACGAAATTAAGGAGGACGAAAAGACAACTTGACGTTAGCGGGGGGCCGTGCTCGCAACTGTCGATGAACACGTCCGATGCTTTACCAATTGAACTACGGAGGCGGTGATCTTCCCGTCCACATTATTTCGAATATCTATGCACATAAACCCGGGAGTGCGAGTCAGCCCCTCTCGTCGCAGTGACGGCATATGTGATACACTCCTTCTTGTCTTCTGGTGTCAGTAGCACGTGACCTTCTAACGATGTGGGGAGCGGCCAGCTCATTATTAAAGGCTAAAGGTAGGGCCCCTCGCGGTGGCAAGTCTTTTAGTCCATAATAATTTCTCCGTACTGATATAAAAATAACTAAAAATAACGTCCCATACACTTTCCGTGGTTTGATTACCTGCCCGGTCCTCATTAGAGAAAACACATATGTTTTGTTAGTTGACTCTACGTTCGGTCAAATATACTTAGGTATCTCTGTGTAGCATTGCATTGTGAAAGACACATTATAATGGCATGAAAAAGATTGCGTAGCACACCATGCAAGCGGGTTGCAGCAAACACTAATCATCGCTGTCGATATTCACCTTGTCCTTGTTACTGGTACGAGCTTCGATTTCTACATCAATTTTCTGGATATGAACATTGAGGCACAACACTTACTGCTTTGCTGCGGAGATGAAGGGCCTGACGGTCGTCTACGTTGAGGCGGCGATGGGCTTGGAGTTCCTGTATAGAAACAATGACACCAAGATAGATTGCAAATGTTAGGAATGTTCCGCATTGAATTATATGTGGCGCATCAGGCGAGAACCACGTGCTTCCTGCAGCGAGGGCTGCTCAGTGCATGACGATTCGCGTCTACAATACACCGTTTCAGGAACATCCACTGACAAAAAAATTATGAGGATGAAGCTCACATATTGCATTTTTTCTGCAAATTTTCCTTATGTGTGGATAAGTTTGACACAATATGGTCCTCTTTACGCCTCACGTCTTTATATCACGTCATGGAACTTGTCAAGAAAACAAACTTCTCAAAAAGCCTTTATGTGTGACAAATGTGTGCGACAAATACTAAAGGAGACAGGGAACGTTCGGCTGCCTCCTGAAAATTTCAGTAGTCGTTTACATCAACTCACAAATTTTTCTTGCTCACTGAATCAGTGATGATGTGCATAGAAGGTTGCGCTCCTATCATTACTCTTTGTTATTGACTCGTATTAAAAAGACTGCTGAGATAACGATCCACTATCGCCGCCAACCTGCAGTGAACCTTACTTAATTTCCCTATGTCTAGTGATGCCATGTGAGAGAAATATACAGAAGAAAAATTCTAACCCTCTTGAATAATGCGGGCAGGATGAGCACCGTAAAATATGTGTGTTCATTACAAGTTCCTTTCTTTATTTATTGATTCAGTATAAGATCCAAGCCCGTGGAAGACATTCTGTAAGCAGAGATTTAGTTGATGTAACACGGCCTATACACATTACGGAACCGTAATAATAACGTATATAAAAAGGTCTCTTTTTTGCCGTTGTGACAATTTCGACTGGATAAATAACACGTATTATTGCTTGGAAAAGCAACATGTGAATATATTCAAACTATCTCGAGCGTTTACAGAGAATTCAGTCATAGTGCACACAAATTGGAATTGTCGAGTACATTGTGAAATATATTCGAGCACGAGCTCGAATATGTTTCTGTAACATACGATGGCACATTATAATGCTGACACATTTCAAATGCAGATCACATTCTCGGCGACAGATAAACATCGTGGCTGTAAATAAGTGGTGAGCAATCCGCTTTGCTGGGCCCATGGTCCGCTAATAAAGAGTTCTCACTGCACCGTACTTGATGCTCCGTTCTGCACAGGTAAAACCACATGAAGGTACATTTTACAGAATGGTTAGGCCACTAGAAGAACAAGCCAAACAAGCTAACACATTAGTAGGCGAAAATATTAATCGCAATAACAGTATTAGTGAAACTGCAGTCAATAGCCATACATTCACCTTCTCGCGAACGGTCCAGCTATAAATCAATAAGCACTCAACATCACGCGTGAAGCTATGAAAGGCACGAATACTTCATTTTCGAAAGCAGATTCATAAAAGCTTTCTTAATATCCTCACCTACCGACAATATCCGCTGTGACTACCATCTGACAAAAGCGAAAAATTTGTGGGCTCGGGGCAAGTTCGTGGGCAATTTCGCTCTACATTGGGCGCCTAATGCGGAGTCAGGGCCAGTGGTCAGCTGAAGCCCTCTGAGATGGCAAGGACGCAGGAACAAGAGAGAGAGAGAGATTTACTCTTTCGCGGCCCGGGCTAAACTGGACGCTATCCGCCGAGTGAAAACCATGCGTGCTCCGAGCGTCAGCGCTCCCCTGCTGCTAGTCATACTTCATCCGAACTAGCGACCCCACAAGGTATATGTAAACTGTGTGCTTAAACCCCTTAAATATATTTTTACGTATCAATATGACGTGCATTCTCGAACATGTTCTGACCACACAATAAATATCGAGCACACAAATACTGCCCTGCTTCCCTGATGTATGGCAAGGTGCGGTGTACATAGGCTAGTTTCACTCTTGGCGCTCAGTATTCATACATCTGCATTGCATTTCCTGATCCAGCCACTTGTCTGCATCATTGTGGATTCACAGCCATCTTAAAATGCATTAAAACCTATAAGTCCCAGTTTCAATATTGTTTTTCACATTTATACCGCGCCAAGGCATTGTTTGACTGTCCGCCTACTTTTCCCGCGTGTGGGTGCACTGCCGTGTAAACAGATTACAAACAACCAGCTGAACTTTTGGCCTTACTACAGCACATATTACAATTTTTACATAATTATTTCGTTTTGATTAGACAAAATCCTAATATCTTTTCTCCCTCTGAGGTCTCGTACACTGTGAAATAGTGAACCGCATTATTTGAACCTAATTTCTATACGTTGGTTTGGGTGTTATCTTGTTTTTTGAGGTAAATATGTTTCAACATTTGCCAGTCTTGCTTAATCATCGAAGAGAAAAGTGGTATCCCACAGTGTGCATTGTTTGATAAGAACGGGGCGATTGTTCACTAGTATGCTCAAGAGTATGGACAAAAAGTGCGGCCACATTTTTCTCTTTCTTTTTTGTAGATACCCCCCGAATACAGATGGTCCCAGAAGTGCCCACGAAAGTTATTATAACTTACAAGTTTTATGGCAGAAAAAGGATTACAGAAAATAATCTTTGTTCTTAAATAGTACTACATTTTTTCGAAGATATTTCTAGACGTGTGTGTTTGGCACTGTTTTGTGTACGACCTTAATTAAATGAAATCAAACGACATGCCCACCACACCCTGTAAGCATTTGACTGCAAGCACTAATAATCCCAATCAAAGTTGAATGTAAAAAATACAAGCTTCTATACTTATAATCAGCATCATCTTTCTCTGTGCTGACCTAGAAAAACGCGCTATACTTACTCCCATCAGGTGCAGTAAATTGTGTTGGTGGTAATCCAAGTTGAGTTGGTGGTCCCGGGTAGGCTACTCCTGTTTGAAAAGTAAAATATTCGGACAAATTTCAAATATTATAAGCCATGGACCTGGAAGCATTGGTTGCACTCCGCATCATGCACGCATAAAAAGAGAAGCACGTGCTAATGACAGCGACAGGGGCTCCTGTGTCTATGACAGCTACTTGGAACATTTCAGCAGGCTCCGGAGATGAGAAAAAAGATATTCTGTTTTGTTTTTAACCAGTAAATTTCTTTTCTCCGAATTTCTCTTTACACTTTCTGTCCTACAGTTGATTCAAAAGATCACGGGCAAGAACTGCTCTACTTCGCGATACAATATCAAAAGAGTTACCGAGGTATCGCCAGAACAGCTGAGCAAATAGAACATGATGGTTGTGTTCGTCTGACGTACCCAGTACCTTCACTAGGGACTTGGCCAGGAATTACCTACATGACCTCTTCTTGCATATACGAAGTGGCCTTGTTCAATGTGCATTTGGGCATATAGCATGCTCAATACTGCCGTGGACAGGTCTCACCGCTTCCATCAGGACAACCCTTGGACCAGTCATACTATGCTTAACAAAGCGACTGCCTTGGCATTTGACACATCTTAACGCTCTTAACACAGTTGTTGAACAACGCAGTGACACCATGCTACATAACAACATAAACCACCATAACTCACCGGCCCGTGCTTCCTAGCATGTCTCCTTAAGCTGCGCTATGACACCACGTATTCCGACAGTTTACTTGGTGAAGAACCTCTGCACTTTCTTTCAACTACTACTCAGCTTCGTTAGCACGTTCTCAACCAACTTCACGATCCGCTACAACCTCACACTTTACGAGCCAGCTGCGTATCTATAGCTTAAACAGCGCAAAGTAATACGCAGGCAGTTACCAGCTCTACTCCTGCGAGTACTGGTCCGCATTTCTATTTGCGCTTTTAGGGGCGAAGCTCCTAAGGGTGTGGGTCGTTCCCTCCTCTGTAGTAGTAGTAGAAGTAGTATTAGTAGTAGTAGTATGTGTGTAGCCCGCTCTAGTTTTAAGAATTGCTCACTAGATGGCGTTGTGTGTATATCTCCTTGGAAATAATATCACTGGATGGCGTAAGTGGTTTTCGTATAGTTGACGATTAAAGAGGACACATGGCGCTGTAATAATTGGGATCGTCGGGCCGACGCGGTCCTCGGAGTCGAGCACCGCGTCGCGGAGCATACGGCGGCTCCGGTTCTCCCGGCGGCACAACCCATAGCCAAGGACGCGTGGCTTTCACAACTCACAGCAGCGTTCTGTGGCGATGCATGCGGAAGCGAGGCGTTGCGTCGAGCACTGGTGTGGACTTCGGCGTCTGAGTAGGTGGCATCGTCTTCCTCTGTCGTGGAACGCAAACTGGCGTTGTCGCTGAGGCTGGGAGCGCCCGGAACACAAGTCGGCGACGCTCGTGCCCAGCTCACGATGGAAGACCCAGGATCATGCAAAGACGTGACACGTGTTGTCACGTCTTTGCATGATCGAGTGGGCAATGTACGGGGGGGATTCACAGTTACCCGAATGATCCCTCCGAGCTTCGCCCACTCACCATCATTCACTTCGTGGATATGTTGTGATTTTTTTAACCAGGATCAAGCCAAAAAATATTACGAGACGTTATTTGTAGTAATGTTTTAAATAAATGTGACGAAATTAAGGAGAATGAAATGACAACTTGCCGTTAGCGGGGACCATGCTTGCAACTTTCGATTAACGCATCCGATGCTCTACTAGTTCAACTACAGAGGCTGTCGTCTTCCCGTCCACATTATTTGGTATATCTGTGCATTTAAACCTGGGAGTGCGAGTCAGCCACTCTTGTCGCAATAACGCCAAATGGGAAACTCTCATTGTTACGTTCTGGTGCCACGTAGCACCTGATATTATACGAGGTGGTGAGCGGCCAGCTCGATATCGAAGGTTACTGGTTCGGCACCTGCCAGCGGCAAGTTTTCTTTTCGTCTACATTAATTTCTCCCCATTTATATAAAAATTACTACAAAGAACGTCCCATACACTTCCCGTGGCTTGATTACCTGCCGGTTCTGATTAGACAAAAGACGTATGTTTTTTTTCTAACTCTATTTTCATGCAAATATACTCTTGTATGCTTGTGTAGCGTTGTTGTGTGCCAGACAAATTAAAAAGGAATGAAAAAATTTGCGTACCACACCATGTAAACAGGTCGCTGCGAATTTTACTGATCGCTTTCGATGTCCATCTTATTGTCTTTGTCACTGGCACGAGCTTCAATACATAGATTCTACATGTGTGCGGACATAGATGCAAAACACTTACTTCCTTGATGCGGAGATGGAGGGGCTAATGGTGGTCCACTAGGAGATGGTGATCGTCTTAAAGTTCCTGTTTGGAAACAATGACACCAAGAATGAATTGCAAATATTAAGAATGTTCCACATTGAAATATGTGTGACGTTTTGAGGGCTGAATGCATCAGACGAGAACCACGTGATTCCTCCAGCAAGGGCTAGTCTTTGTATGACTTTTCGTGCGTACAATACAGTGTACAATACAGCTACTGAGATAAAACAATATGAGACTGTAGTTTACAGATTTCAATCTTTCTGTTTGTGTGTGTGTGTGTGTGTGTGTGTGTGTGTGTGTGTGTGTGTGTGTGTGTGTGTGTGTGTGTGTGTGGAAATTTCTGTTATGTGTGGACCACTTTTGCACAATATGGTCCTCTTGACCATTCACATATTTAGAACGCGTCATGAATTTTTTACGGAAAACAATTTTTTCAAGAAACCTGTATGTGTGACGAAAGTCCGCGACGAATGCTAAAGGGGACTGGGAACATTCTGCCGCCTACTCTAAATTCTCTGATCTTCAGCAGTTGTTCAAATCATCTAACAACATTTCCTTACTCACTGATTAGTGATCATTAGCATACAACTGTTCGTCTGCTAGCAATACTCATTCTTAATGAAGAGTATTAAAAAGGGAACCATGTGTGGATGCGAAGCAGCGGGGAGATGGTTAGTACTTCAAAATAACAGCGCACCTTCAAAACGATCACACTAAAGGGAGAGGAAACGACACACACAACATGCGCTGACTAGCAACTGAAAGGTTTATTCCGCATCACACAGAGATATATAAGTATACGCCTCATGCAGCACACCTGAGATGCTTAGCTTGAGCGGGATAAACGTCGCCGCTCTAGTTTCGCGGCAGCGGCCCGGGCGCTCATCGCGGCGCTGCACAGGAGAGAGAATGAGGAGCGCTCCTTAATTTTCATACCGCGGAACAACCGTGGCGCCACCAGCGGAGTATGCAGCTGTCGCACCACCTGTCGTGCGCGCCGCTCCCGCAGAGGATTCCTAGAGGAGAGAACGGGGGAAACCGTAGGAGATGGGGAGGGGACGCGCATGCACTGTGGAGGTGTGGGACATGGGAGCCGCTTCGTAGAGTAGAGGATTCCTAGATGATAGAAAAGGGGGTGAGCGTAGGAGAGGAGAGAGAGAGGGGGAGGGGACGCGCATGCGCTGTGGTGGTGAGGGACGCGGGAAGGACTAAGCCCCATGTCCCCCCCTAAACACATGCAAACAAGATCAACGAATGGAGTCAACCTGGGCGACAAACACCACCTGCCTAGCCATTGCTAGCAGCCTCTCTCTGCTCTCGGCCATGACTCTGGTGACTGTAGTGGTGGTTGACGGCCTTATTGTGCTACAGTCTTCTGGTTCTGCTGCTTAGCTGCTTAGCAATGGCTAGGCATGTGGTGAGTGCAAGCAAAGAATAACGCGTTCTACCGGTGGTGTCTGCCGCCCACGTGGATTCCATTCCTTGATCTTGCTTGCATGTGCTTGCGGGGGCTTTGTCCGTCCCTCCTTCCCGCTTCCCACAGCGCCTCTCTCTCCTCTCCTACGCTCCCGCCCTTTGTCTCCTCTATTAATCCTCTACTCTGCGGAGCGGCGCCCGCGTCCTGTTGACTCCATTCCTTGATCTTGCTTGCATGTGCTTGCGGGGGGCTTTCTCCGTCTCTCCTTCCCGCGTCGCACACCCCCCTCTATCTCCTCTCCTACGCTCCCCACCTTTCTCTCCTCTAGGAATCATCTACTCTACTGAGCGGCGTCCCGTTGACGCAATTCGTTGATCTTGCTTGCATGTGCTTTCGGGGGGCTTTGTCCGTCTCGCGTCCCACACCTCCACAGCGCATGCGCATCCCCTCCTCCTCTTCTACGCTCATCTTTCTCCCCTCTAGGAATTCTCTACTCTACGGAGAGGCGCGCACGACAGGTGGTGCGACAGCTGCATACTCCGCTGGGGGCGCCCCGGTAGTTCCGCGGTATGAAAATGACTGAGCGCGCGCGCCTCATTCTCTCTCCTGTGCAGCTCCGCGATGAGCGACCGGGCCGCTGGCGCGAATCAGGAGCGGCGACGTTTCTCTCGCTCAAGCCAGCCATCACCCCGCTGCTTCGCATCCATACATGGTTCCCTTTAGCGGGAGATGGGGAAGTTTTTTCTTTCCACATCACGAGTGGGTACACACAGGGGCCACTCTATCCTGCGCGTCTCAAGGGCAGTTTTCAAACTGAAAGAAAATGTAGGAGCGTTCCGCCACAGAAAAGACGCTCAAGATCCTCCTAGATGTTCGTACAGCCAGCGCTAATTCGTCTATATAAAAAGCACGCCTTTATTTCGCCGGAACATGCACGACGCATGGTTAAGCTGTCTGAGTCCTGTCGTTCTCCAGAGCCGGATTGGTCGATAGTTAGCATCTGTTCGCAGTGTCTTCAAAAAAAAGCTCGTCATGATAGTTGCATAGCTGGCGGGATTGACGTTTACTTTTTTCAGACCTCTGATATGACACTGCACGTATACCAATATCTTTCGAAGATAGTGAACGTCTAATCAAGTGCTGGTAGTTCGCGCAAGCGGCGTAGATTGTCTTGTACAATGCGACGGTTATCGCCGAAACGACTCTCCAGAATCTTGATAGCATCGTCGTAGCACTCGGCTGTCGCTTGAAAAGAAAACTATTCAATATTAAAATGTTTCTCCTTTCGTCAGGTTTTCGTTTTCTTCGACAGATGCTCTGAACTGCTCCCAAAGGGAAGGCCAGTGACAGAGCTGTGCGTCCAATGTCTGCAGCTGTTGTAAAAAGCTTGATTAACTTTTCCCGTGCGCGATCCTGGAGTGTCGGGGTTGGTTTTGGAGGTACAAATTGGGTAGTCGTAGAACACTGGTTTTTGGAGCCTAAGGCCGCTCCCGAGCCTTCAGCTCTCCCAGCATTCTTTGCGCAGCATATTGATATGTCAACTCAGTTTCAAATTCTGTCGCTAACTGGTGTTCAGGGATAAGTTCCTCCAGCTAGACGCTAAGCTTATCTAAATCGGCATTATTTCCTTGAAGCCGTTCAATCAAAAATGAAATCTTTGTACTCTCAGCGATTACTATCACGGCGTCCGCTTCATTGATAAGGCGGGAATTCATTTGTCGTCACGCCGCCCGCCTCGTTTTCAGCTTTGAGGTTATTCATCATGTGTTCGAACAATGCATAACCTCGCTCACCTCAGATATCCTGTGTTGGGTATGTTGTCACGGGAAAGGCAACTGAGTATGTCCCATTCAGGATGCCCTGTCTGGCTTTCGACTAAGGTTGCTGCTCTCTTCACGACGTGCTCTCTTCCATTTGAAAGTTCCCTATGAGCACCCGAAGTATGTATTGTCCCGGCCAGTACTCCCGGGTTTCGGCACCACTTCGTGAAATAATTGTTCACGGCAGAAGAAGAAACACGACTGTATTTACATTATTAACACTGACGAACTTGAACATAGTTCATGGCGGATCCATTCTTCTTAATTTTAACCCTTGATCAGGCCTCACGCGTGCTTCTCGACAGCTTCTCCGCCTTCTTTTTACACGCGAAGGGTAAGTATATAATCAATGCTTTCTGAGAGCAATTGTTTGCAGTGGCTAAACTTCAGTGGGTCAACTTGGCTTTAAACACTTGCATTAAAACGCTCACGCTGGAACTATTCTAGGTAATCACTTGGCAGATGATCTCAATCGAAGACAGCGCACCGATTACAGGTACGAGACATCAAAACGCTGCTGTCAAAATCAACGCGTTAGATACATCTCATTATTTATCAAGGCAGTCTGCTGAGAGCAACAAATATGTACACTGCAAAAAAAAGGAATTGTGATTCCCTTCTGCTTCGGTTTAGATGGTACGGCCCGAAAACGGTACAAACGGTACCACGTACGCGTGGGAGGTTGTTCCTTCCCAGGCAGTGCAGGATGTAAGTACTTACCTGGAGAGTAATGCGGATTCGCTATTCCTGGAGTAGGTCTTCGTCCTCCTGCGAATAAACATAAAATGCAATGTATGTAGGATAAAATACAATGTACTTAGTGTAAAATTGCCATGTACAATCGAGAAATCTGCGCCGTTATTCGCTGCCTCAAATGCACTTGAGAATTGGCTTCTATTGACAAGATTGTATGTGATATATTGGCCAAGAATTGCAATTTATATTTTTTCCTGTTGTTCGTCCTTATGTCAACTGAAACCGGGGCGCGTTTGTTTCCTTCGTATTGTTTATTCACAATAAATTCAACAAAGAAGCAGACAAAAAGACACAACTGACGGGATGGACGCTTATTTTCGTCCCCGTCTTTCGGGCAACTTTTTCTCTCACAAACAACCTTGTGAGTGTCTTCGTACGAGCACCTTCGTATCGGAATTTATACGAAACATTTTTGGAAAGGCGCAAGCCCGCACAGGGTCCCGCATGCAGCGGCAGAAAGACCCATGCCACTCCCATTAATACAGTGCAAGGACCATGCACTGTATTAAAAACGAGATTTCAGCACACACATTTCAGATTTAGTTGCAGGGTGTATGATTCAATAGAGTTCGAAAGAGTTTGTTACCTCTATATCTGTGCTATACAGCAGCGCTGGCCATCACAATAAAAGAAATGTGGCGTCGAAAAAAGTCACAACCCCGCCGCAAGGTCGTAGTAACGAATGTCATAGCAACAAATTTGAATGTAACGGGAAGAACGGCAAGCAGATCGAAACGTGCAGCGCGCTGCTCAAGCTAAAAGGGCGCACAAAAAGAACACAGCAAGAGCGCGAGCTAACAACATTGACAGTTCGACACTTAACGCGCTGCTCAAACAAAAATGACGCACGAAACGTACGCATAATTACACACAGGACAATCGCGAACCAACAAGTGTTACAGTTGTTTACGTCACTGTGTTTCAACATTGCGCTCCTTTCGCAAACGGGACCCCTGCAGTGAGCGAAGTGACCTTCGTGCGCTCTATAACTTCAACGCAATTTTTCTGGTAAAAGCACAGGGCGTACTAACCGCCCGTAGCACGAGATAAGCGCGCGCGCGCACGGGCGACTACCCCCCTTAGGGCAAAGCAGGAAGAACAGACAGACAGGCTGGCCAACGTTTCGATAGGTGGACCTATCTTTGTCAAAGGCGCCTTGTCATCCTTGGCGTGTTAGTTTTAAGGGGGTTAGTACTGACGTCTTCTCCTGTTGTGGCGCATGTCCGTGCTGGTAATTGCAGTCTGGAAAGAAAAAAAATCTATAAAGCAGATGAGGCAAAGTATACGTCATAGACGAGCGCACGCATCGCGACAAGCGCGGCGCCGAGCGCAGCTTTCGCGCCTTCTGCCTGGCAATGCAAATAACACGCTGAAATTCCCCGGAGATGAGTGCACCGCAAGCGCTTAATGGTGCATTTAAATACTTCAGCGGTAGTATAGTGAAGGACGTGCCCTAAAGTGGCCGAGCCGTCTAATGACGTGCACTCCGGTCCCTCCGGTCCTAGAGGTCGCATGTTCGATTCGGTACGTCGGAAAATATTTTTCTGAATTATTTTTCTTCGTGTTTAATATATATATATATATATATATATATATATATATATATATATATATATATATATATATATCCTCTTCAGACCCCCGTGTACATTAAAATGCACATTTGTACTTTTCCGGTTTTGTAAATTCGCGCCACTATTAAAGCCAACATTTTTGGTGCAATCGTATTCTCGAGGATGTGGTGTCATCTGGTCAGCATTACAGGAAGCACACTACAGTGGAAGCCATGCTTTCCGGTTTTGAAACATGGCGGAATTCTCGTCTTCGACGTTGTACTGGCAGCGTCCAACAAAGTCTCAAATCACTCAATAATCATGCAGTAATATTTTTGAATTGTTGTTTCAATCTACTTAGGAAGGGTTTATGAATAGTTTACGCACGTCATGTAACCTTACAGGCGAGTATTTTTGTTATCACAGGCTGTTTTCTTCAAATGTGCATTATAATGCACACTAGGTCTCAATATGTGCTTTGGCGTGCGTACTCGTGCCAGTCTCATGTGGTTGGTATTAAGCTTATTGGCATTAAGCTTTGGCGTTTGTTTCATCTAGGAATCTTTGATGAAAATGCGAAACGTGTACTCGAGACAATAACCAGTAATGACCCCTCGGACCTCTAATTGGCTGATGATGAACCTGTTCTTTGCCCATTACCTAGTGTCGAAAAATAGGTGTGGTGCCGAATTTGAACTTGAGCCACCCAGAAAGCTGCTGAAAGCCAAGGTGCCTCCTGAGCCAAGAACTGCGTGAGCAAGGCACATGCCAGAGCTTATAAATGAGTTATCTTCCTCGAGATGCCGAAACTCTGGACGTTCTCACCGAACAAAGTTCCGGTGTAGCATCTTCCAATTGATCACATTTGCGCGAAACTGCTAGACATAGGTTCACAACAAACAAGAGTGCTTCTCACGAGCAAATGTAATATTTTGTTATAGGGAAGCGCAATTCGTTTCCTGCGCATTAAGACCCAGTGTGCATTATAACGCTGGTGTGCAAAAGCCGTTTGCCGTACAGGCGCAAATTTTTTCTCGAGTAATAAGCTATGTGTGTGCATTCCAAATATGCGTTTTGAATTCACCTGTGTGGCCACAAATTTACTGGGGTCTGAGGAGGATATATATATATATATATATATATATATATATATATATATATATATATATATATATATATACGGGCGATTACGGCGACGGCAAAAACCAGCCGAGAGTGTCCATGTTATTGGTATCGCAATTAAATATCCGCTCCCGGAACACATGGACGCAGTTCACAGAGTTGTGCAACGGGCATTTACTAATAGCGTTTACATAACAGCCAGGTCGCCAGCTGAGCCTAACAAACACTAGTGTAACATCCCGAGCAACCCAATACAATGCCGAAGTAACACACAACGAACGTAGCACATAGAATTTACTGCAAATGTGGAGTCGCCAGCATTCTACTCACTACCGCAGTACGCGGCACAAGCAGCGGTATTGCATCCAAAGAACTGTCACGGGAGTCGACCGACCACGGCCACTCCAAGCTCCAAAATAGGATCAGCTCCGCACCTTATAACACCGCATATCCTCGCTCCCGCCAGGCGGCGCCGCTGACACCACCTCGGCAGCACAGCGCCAGCTCTCGCTCGGCGTAACTTAAAATTGTCAGATCCCAAATACCATGGGAATCGATGTTATGCGAAGCATGCGAAGGTAAGGTGAGTGGGTTATTTTTTTATTGAAAGACATATTATGAAATGACGCATAGATAGATAGATAGATAGATAGATAGATAGATAGATAGATAGATAGATAGATAGATAGATAGATAGATAGATAGATAGATAGATAGATAGATAGATAGATAGATAGATAGATAGATAGATAGATAGATAGATACGGACAGAGAAACGCTAAAAGTGCTTACAGCACTCAAGAAAATGCTTCGCATTCAGTAACTATGACACGTGGGCGCCATGAGGCTAAAAAAACTTTACAGGGGTATGTGAACCCGGAAAGAGTGAAAGGACTCCATTTTTGTACGATGACAACTAAACAATTATCAATCTTTTTGGGCGTCTCGTCTGCTCACCAGTATCGCACGCTGTACAGCTGGCAGGCTTTATGCCCTTTAAAGAGTACGCACTGCCGTATTCATTTTTCACGACCTACTATAGGCTCCGTGCAGATGTAACTCATCAAGGCGCCTTTAGCGGCAACAAGCGCAGTTTTGGAACGATGTTCTCAGCCTCTCGCACAGGGGCCTATTTTGTAAGCGTTCTAGCATAGAACGGGGAGGAGGATAGAACAAAAAGAGGAGGGAAAGACATGCGCGATTGGTCGAGGCTATGAGGCTATTCCGACGGTCAAGACGTGAGAATAGCCACAAAATGTGCTTATAACGGAGAGGAGGTTGTTATAACGGGCTCGGGCGTCGTTCTATCGATAGTATGGCTACAAAACAGTCTCCGCGGACGACTCGGCTTGGATCGAAACGTAAGCGGTGGGGCCGGAGGAGTGGGTTTCTCGCGCATCTCTCTACCGCCTCACAGCTGACGCCTGTCCGCTGCTGTGTTATGGTGTACTGGAATGGGGTTGTGTGCCGTCTGGCGCCTGAGACGTGGCTCTTTTTGCGATGACGGCCTAGTCAACAGAGCACACCGTTCTACGGTGGCGCCACCACTCGCTAGAGCTTGGAGTCATTGTATGACAGCGGATAATATACGGCCTCCGAGATGGGCTCGGCTTTCACGGAGGCCTTGTTTAAACTTGTACTAATTGGTGCACGAGTGCTTCGCCTATCTTCGCTGACACTTCGTTTCTGCGGTGTTCTCTTGTGTTGTTGTCAATGGCGACAGAAAGAGGCGGTAGCCAGGGCAGCACCGTTGAGAATCTTGCGGAGATCAGATACACATTAGCAGACGATCGAAAAACGCCCGCATCTTTCAGCAATGGTATTTCGCTCTTATTACCATATGCAGAGTTCATTTATTAATTTCAGCTAGTAAATGTTTCCTTTTATCGCATTATGCAAACACAAGGCTTACATGAGCAAAAAACGAAATCTTTTACCGTCTGCATTATGTGCAGACGACGCTCAATACAAGCATTGAAAGCAGACGATTAGAAATGTAGTGCCGCGCACGTACGTTATGATTGTTTCGTTTCCTGACGTTACTCAGCGTGTGAAGAACTTTGAAGCCGTTATGTTACCCCGCATTTTGAGCTCTTCTTTCACGTACGAAGCGACAAAATGTGGCCTTCATGTGGACTTAAGCGACCTCAAGTAAGTGTACTTGTTCACTTCTACAATCGCACTCTGTGGGGGGGGGGGGGGGGGGGGGGCACGTTTAAGACTTTTCATATTTGTCGGCGGTTAGTCACATAGTGGTATGAAACCTACAAACAAACAAAACTGTGCGAAAGGATGATGTTTATCTGCCTTAACCAGCACTAGGCCGCGCATGACAACTTTAAAATTCGCGCCATAAGCACATCGTTCGATCGCAGCGCCCTATGGTGGCGTCATCGCAAAAGCGACCACCATTCTCCCATTGGTTTGCTCTGAAGACGGTACACTATTCCATTCTAGTACACCATAGCTGTGTACTCGTGGGTGAGCTCGCTAGCCCGTAAGGCTAACTGGGGATGCCGCTCCATAAATGAGAGCAGAAACGCCCTTTGGTTGTCGCGAAAGCGCGGACCTCTTCTCGATTGCTGCGCTATTTCGACAACTGGGTAACGGTTCGAATTGTCGCGCCGTTTGAATTTTACAAGTACACTAATACTGCTAATACTAGAAGCATTGGTTTAAACAGCGTGGGGGCCAGCGCCACTGCGATACCACCTGGCGCTACGTCAAGACCTTAACAGAAGTCAACTGTCAAAGTCACCGAGCTCTTCAACTTCAAGCTGCGGAAAACAATGCCTCTGAATATTGGTGTTCAGTTATAATAATTATACATTTCTTTATGCACTGCATACATTCCTGAACTCCCCAGCTCGCCTTTTGGCTGTTTGCTTCCCTCCTCTTTTTTGTTCTATCCTCCTCCCCGTTCTATGCTAGAACGCTTACAAAATAGCGCCCCAGGGTAGCAATCACGGAACGACGCCTTTTCCTATGCCAATGCTTTTCTTGATCTTCTCGCTGGCCAGTGGTAAGAGCGGCAGTACGTACGCGTTATCAATGCGATCAGCCAGCCGCGAGTGTTGGGCGATAAGAATAGCATAGCATAAGGCATGAGGTATCGCTCCGCGAGAGTACCCGTCCAGCGGCGGCGACAGTAGAATTGCTGCTGTCGTCTGTTGCAAGCTGCCGCCGAGTTTGCAGCTGCGTTAGCCCGATGGTGACAAGCTTTGATCATTTATTGAGCGAAGCGACCCGCGCTACACGCGTGCAGTTTCACTCAACGGGCTGGTCGCTTCCGTTGTCGTTTTCGCCAAGAATTTTCCAGCCATTCCATTCTGAGGTCAGCCGCAGTAACCAACATATACGCACCCATAAGTGCACCAGGAACTTACATGAACTTGGGCTGTTGCTAACGTGCCCGAGATAAGCGAGACCTTATCAGGCGTATTGCGTTGCTTACGACGTTCAAGTTGCCAACGTGTTTGTACGCAAGTTAAGGCAAGCGTTTGTACGTGGGAAGGACAAGGTGCATTTCCTGGTGTTGTGTACAAGATCCCTTGTGCAGGTGGCGAAAGTGTTTATATCTTCGAAACCGGGAACTTCAGACAGCGCATGCGCCAGCATGAGGCCGATGTCGAAAAGAAGAATGTGGCGTCTAATGCTCTGGCCGATAATGCAGCTATGACTGATCACATCATTGACTGGATGAACGGGATTATCATTGGGAAAGATAGAAAGTGGAAGTCACGCCTGCATCTCGAATCATGGGAGGTAAAATCTTCGAGGGAAGCAATTAATCCCTATGATGGAAACCTTCCCTCGTCCTACGTGCGGTGCTTGCGTCACGTCCTAAAACCTATATAGGAGATCTTGATGGTCGTTTGGCCTCATTGTGTTTGGCCTCAATTGTCCTGATAGTTCTTTTGCCTCAGTTGCACCATTCTGTTGATTATCGGTCAAATTGCAACGATAATGTCGTTAGGTTTACGAAGGAACGGCAGCGGGAACGAGGTGCGTACGCTCACATTATACAGAGCAGGCAGGATTGGCGATCATGTGAAGCGCATGGAACTAGTTATCGCCTATTGCGTGAATATGCTGCGTGCTGGTCTTTATTTAAAGGCGCCCGCCCGGGGCGCAGACGCCGATCAACTGCAGGAGGGACATAGGTTTCGTTTATTACGTCAGCAATTAGAGGCATACTCTCGACGGCTACATTTATATTTGTAACCCAGAAAAAGGTTCACCTGAAAATTTTCCTAAGCGTGCGACCGGGGATGCAAACGTGCAGCCTCTCGTTCCATGGCGCGACGCGTTAAACGACTCGAACGCGCACGTATGCGTCGTCCTGCAAACTAATAATCATATGAGATTTTACGTGCGAAAACCACGATATGATTGTGAGGTATGCTGTAGTTGATGGATCCGGAAATTTCGATCATCTGGTTCTCTTTAAAGAGCGCTAGCATAGCGCAGCGCATGGGCCTCATGCATTTCGCCTTCGCCAATGGGACCGCCGCGGCATGGATGGAACCTCCAGCATACTAACGGGGATATATTTATATACACCATTTACCGTGTGTATCACGGAGATCTTTCAGGTGTTTCGGCACGGCAGATGCTCGTTCAAAAGCACACGCTAGACGGCGCTAAGGACCAAAGGGCGCACTTCAAAGGGGCCATCCAACACTTTTTCAGCATGGTCAAAAAAAAAAAAAAGCTGCCGATCAGTAGTCGAGGTGTCGGAGAACATGTGAGCCGAACATTGTAGCGCAGCAGTTGCAGTGGAATTTAGTCATTTCTCAAAGTCAGTTGGAAATCACTCGGTTTTCTTTCGAAAAATGATGCCATAATACTAAATGACAGTGCTATAAACCCGAAGTCCATTGCCATTGGTTAATGTCGCATCCTGAGCTGCATATTTACCGCGGCCACCTCGGCATGCCGCCGCGTGCACGCGCGCGTTCTCGCCGTTCCGCTAAATGTAAGCGTTTTGACGTGCACCCTAATCTAAGCAGATGGGCCTCTACTGGGACGGTACTAAACTAATCGCACAGTATCAATGTTTCTCAAACATTTGTCCCGTTAGCCGAGGAAGGCCGCATGCAGCTGTGTCATTACACGGTTTCTCGCGCGCAGAAATAAAAAAAAATAAGTTCGTAGTGTCTTGGTACTCTTTTGGTACATTTCGGCGGGACGTTAACTGTTCTATGAAGTGTGAAACTCAATTATGCTTTGTGCATTGACATGCACATAATGCGTCAACATAAAAATATGGTTCAAACATGAAAATGAGACAATACGTACTCGATGGACCCTGTCCTGTAAGTACGCAGGTAGGCACTTGTATTAGTGTAAACAAAAGAAAGAATGAGCCGAGACAGAGTGGAATGTTTCGGCCTAAGTCCTTCATCTTAAATTGTCACCTGAAAAGTAATCGAAGATGTTATATATTATCTTATTTTCAAATACTGTCAATCCCTAAAAGGGGTCATTAGTAGAGGCCGGATTTTTTGGCACTAAAGAATCGCGTTTTAGGCGCCAAAAATAGGAAGGCAAAACACAGTTTTAGGCCCCCCAAAATCGTAAATATAGGCACAATAAATTTTTACCAAAACTGAAATTTTCGAAGAAAGACGTGCGCGACCTGTGTCTACGACAGGAAAGCAAACAAATGTTATAGTTTACGATGTCACAAAGGTGCCAATGGTTTAACATAGTCATGCTATTGTCCTTTTTCCCGCACGGTTTCCAAAACACGGTCTCTCCTTTTATTGTCCAGGATTGGTGAGTTAGGTGTCCACCTTCGAATAAACACGCTCCGGGGTCTCTTTCTTTTCGGCATGGCTGAGAAGGGCAGCCAAGGAGCCAATAGCCAGACCGCTAAAAGGCCAGAAGGGTCTTTTAGCCTCGTATTGGCCGGGTCTAATCGCGAAGGGTCAATTTTTCCTCTGTCTGTGAACACCTTAAAGGGCCCCTGACCAGGTTTCAGCATTTCGAGCTGGCAAATGTCATTCATGCACTGGCAGCTAACGATCACGTATGCCAAGATTTCCAACGCTGAGCGCACCGGAAAGAGTTGAAATGTACAGACTTAACGCCGCTTGCGCTTGATCTCACGGGCGCGCGCACCAATATGGAGGAGGTGACGTACAACAAGGAATGGTCCTGCGTACGTCACAGTAGTACGTGACACTGCGAGTACTATTAAAGGCGACATGTATAATTTGTCCAATCTGTTGCATGAATAGAAGAATGACAGTTGTAGAAATATTAAAACAAACAAACGGAATCTGCGTGCGTTTTTATTTATTTTTTTACTTCGAATCGAGCACGATGCGAGACTAAGCTGCCTTCATTTCGTTCGCGTCCGTGTTCTCGCCGTGCATCGTGCTGGCGCCAGCCCTGACAACGCTTGGCGTGTTTTTGATGCATCGTCCCTTACAGCAGTTCCAGCGGTACAACGCGCTGTGTCGGGGTAAGGATACAGCATCCATGCCAGCCTCTCCTAACGCATAGAGGGATCCATCCCGCAGAAACAGGCAGTACAGTAGAGAGAACGCCGAAACGATACAACACCGCTTCTGTGCACGACCTAGCTTGGGCATGTCATGCGCACACAGTGTAACCTTGCGTGCGCATGACCTGTTGATGCGTTTGCGTCGTGTCACCTTCCGGCTTCGAGTTGCTCCGATAGCGAAGAGGGCAGTGAAGAAATTTGGCTTGCGAGTGGAAAAGGTTTCATCCTCACCTACCAGCATCATGCTTTCGCGGCTCGTAATGAACCAATTAAAAAGTATTTGTCGTACAAAGCTCTTCCTTGGGCACGCAACAACTTCCACTGTCTAACTAAAATTTCTTATGTGACCTGGTGAAGCGCCCTTTAAGAAGTAAATTACAAACGAAACAAAAGCCAAGTGCACATCAGATTTTTTTTAACCTGCACTCTACATTCCCCTGACGGCACTCTATGCATGGTTTCGTATTCGTTCTCCATCTTCCTGCTTCTGTACAGGGACACCTCCTGTTTCCTACCCCCCACCACACCCAGGTCTTGAAGGAGGTGCTTCAATTCCTTGGGAACACTGGACTGGAAAACCGGCTATAAAAGCCGCCCACCACGTCCTCGGCCACGGACGCCACTCTCCTCTTTTCTCCTCTCCTCTTGCCACCTTTCTTTTCCTCTCCTCATTGCACTGTAAACGCTGGGACGTGCTCCCATTTAGGGCTGCAGAAATAGCGTCTTTTCCTCTCCTCCTCCTTCTCCTCCTCCTCCTGCCCCAACCGCTCGCGTCATGTCAGTGCGGTGGGGTAAAGTGGCCGGCGCGTCCCATTTCACTGCTGCTAGAGGTTGCTTACCGGAAGTTTGTTGAACGAGGTAACTAGGTTTTGGCATCCCCATCGAGTTCCGAAACGTCAATTTTGCCCGGAAACGTGAATTAAGGTCTCAAACTGTACTCGAAAGCAAAATTTGAGTTTAAATAGTGCTCATATATGCGCCGTTTTTGAAAATAGGCTTTTATAGGCCCTTATAGACATTTAGGCACAAACCCCCAAAGTAGGCATTTATAGGCACTATAAAAACACTATAAAAGCCCTCCTTAACCCCTAATTCATGCTCATATATCAAAGCGGCACGATAGGAAAGCAAGGAACAAAATAGGCATTTGGCTAAAATCCGGTCTCTAGTCATTACAGAGGTGGGATTATATTAACGTGATAGCGTTAAAGAGCTCGTTTTGCAAAAATTCCGGCGTCGGTGTCGGCGGCGGCGTCGTTGGTTGTGAGCGAAAAATCATCATCTTGTCCGTCTTGTCTTGACGCCACCGCCGACGCCGAAATTTTTAGTACAGAAGCTCTTTAGGGCTCTCGTGCTACAATTGTAAGTCATTACACTCTCTGAAAGTGGATGAGCAGCGAATCTGTTTTGCATACAAACTAAAGGTGGCAATGCGGAGGACACTTTGGTATCAATGACCAGAAGCAAAACTGCTAGTCAGCCTACTTAGCACGTATTCATCTTTTAGCACCTTTACGCGCAACAAACAGGGACGAAATAAACTGCTCCTGTACGTGTCCGCTCGTTTCTTTCGTCGTTTTTTTTTTGTTGCATGCTAAGGTGCTAAAAGACAAAGACCACATTATGAACGTTGTAATCAACGTTGAAACTACTGTGCAGAGTATGCCGCGAAATATCAAAGACGACTCCGCCATAGACGTTCGTATTAAGCGACGTTAGCTCGCGAAACCCGCCTAAAGATCTGTATTCACTGCTCAGTGACATGCGTCGTCTTGTCTGACTTGCCGCATGCGCTTGCCGTTTTGTGCACGATCTTCACTGATGTTTGTATCTTGCTGGCGTGGTGGATGTTCCCCTTCCTGTACGTTTCGCGTTGCCTCGTAGGCATGTTGCTCTTCGGCAGTCCGAGCTGTACGTGGCCTCACCATCGCTACTACAGAAGATTATTACAATGTGCAACTGGGCAGCCCGTTTGCTGTGACCAGGCTTTAATGCAACCTAAACTGTGGGAAGGTCAGATAACTACCATAAAGAGCAGTCTCAAACCAATCATCTCATATTAAATCTCACTTGTTAACCAAAATGTATTGCTGGAACACATTTTTTCTAGAGACAATATCAGCCGTCTTGAGGTTTGGGGATTTTACCAAAAGCAAGTGGTCCTTGGGATGTGAATTTAACCACATGCGAAAATGAGAAAAAAAAAGTTTGTTCGATAATCAATAAGAATTACGTAGAGGTACTATTTTATTCTGTCTTTCAACGGCCGCAATATATATTTTTTTTATTTTGAGCGGTTGAGTACTAGCACTGTATGAAAAAGATAGTGTGTTACATCAACGAAGCAATAGCAATACATGTTGGATGTAGACGCATTCCGTACATTGCATTAACTTCATCTTAATTACCAAAGCTGCATACTCAATATTATTGGCAATTTATACATTAAGATATGTGGAATGCGTCTATCACAGTTGTTGTTTGCCTTATAATATCTCTTTAGCGTACTGGTTGGCTAAGGAACATTTCCTTCAAGTTTCAGACGAATGCTTGGGAGCTGCTTAAGTACATTCCGTCAAAGGATCACGTTCCCTGCCATCAAGGTAGTATTACATGTGTTCACAATGGTCACGCACTCTAAGGCGACCAACCATTCATCCATCTTTAAACTTGGTTCGGCATAATTACAAAATTAAAACTAAACACTTCAGTGATTTTTGTTTTCTTGCATGAGGGAAAATTTAGTGATACGTACTTTCTGTTTGATTCATCTGTGCCAATAACGGCGCGTAGAATATGAAATCAGCAAATTGCTACGATAGCCACCTTGATATGAACAATAGAATGATATAGAAAGTGCGGCATTA